>WBMW01006467.1:17175-164997 GCA_013396635.1 Penelope pileata | reverse complement strand
TGTCTTGGACGAGCCTTGACATCTCTTAACGTCTCTTCCAGGAGGATCTTCCCAGGCACAGAGGTGAGTCCTACTGGCCTGTAGTTTCTCAGGTCTTCTTTCTCCCTTTCTTAAATGTGGGAGTGATGTTTTCCTTTCTCCAGTCACCAGAGACTTTGCCTGACAGCCACAACTTTCAAAATATAAATGAGAAACTTGGCAACTGCTTCAGACAGTTCCTTCAGGACCCTGGGATGTGTCTTCTGGCCCCACAGCCTTGTACGCATTCAGCCTCAGGAGGTGTCCCTGCACTTGCCCTTTTCTTACAGGAGCTGTGCTCCTCCAGCCTCGCCCAAAGGTTCAGGGACATGAGAGATGTGGGAGGCATGATGGACAGCGAAGACTGAGGCCAAGAACTCATTGAGTACCTCAGCCTTCTCCATGCCTGTTGTAGCCAGTTCTCCCTCAGTTATTTGAGAGGAAGAATGTTCATTACTGCATCAGCATCATCATAGATAAGGTTCCTGTTTGAGTTCTTGCTGTGACATGGGGAATATTTTAATGCTTGGAGACAGAACTTCATCAAAACCTAAACATGAGCAGTCCAGAAGCTGTCTATTGCTGAAATGTCAACTGCTGGAGCTGGTCTGGAGCTGGGTTTCTAATGGTACGGAGGCAGAAGAGTTTAATCTTGTGCTTAGTACCAAACTACACCTGATGGCCATGGAAGAGATGAGCCTCTAGAAGATTATTGCAATAGTAGAACTGTCCCATTTCTGACACTCAGTGTGTGGAACTCACTGCCCTCTATGGCAAACTGGCCTTTAGATAAGGCATTCACTTGAAGACAGCCTTGTTAATCTGCAGCCCTACAAATGAGACGAGCATCTTCCTGAGCGCTCCAAATGGGCCGAAAAACCCCAATGCTGCTGTTATCTACAACGTGGTTTCCTTCAGCAAGCGTGGCCTCAGGTAGCCCTGTGTGGTGTGGAGTGGTGGTGACAGAGTGACACGTCCTGTGTTCCTGGGGGTGAATTAATGAGGATGATTTGTTACACACATCGTGGCCACAGTAACCAAGGAAGGTGCTGGGTGTTTCCTTACCATTCACACAGAACAGAGCGGTCAGAGGCATTTTATGGTCAGTGCACTTCTAATCTCATGCATCTTGCTGTAACAATTGTAACATAAATATCCCCCCGCGAATACGGAAGAAACTGCTCTCCTTTGGTATTGTATGGCATTTGCATAACTTGCACTGCAATTCCCGGCAGATTCAGACTGTCAAGTCTGTTTACACTGCAGTGGAAGAGTATTTACTGATCCATACAAATGTTACATTTGCATTTGCAACAGAAAAGCTGTACCTCCCCCGTTTGCTAATGAGAAAAATTATACGTCTGGTTAAAGGAACTTTGTCAGAGGCAGAGCTGGCATTTCCCACGTGCCATTAATATATGGATAGACTTCTTTCCCCCCTGGAATTGCAGTCAACTGTGAGAACATGTTATCGAGGAAATTAAGTGGTGCCAGAATACATATGAAGTATTAAACCCCAGGCTTTGGAGCTGTTGACTTACAATAGTCACAGGCTCGTCTGGCTGGCCAACTAACAAGTGCAGCATTAATACTGGGTATAAAACCAGAGGAGCAAAATAAATGGGACATTGTCCTGCTCTTTAAAGGACTGAACATCTGGGGCCTCAGGGCCAGGCAGGAGGTGCTGGGTGCCTGGCAGGATGCCGTACCAGAACGCAGCTCTCCACTTACCCCTGGCTGATTGAGCTGGGTGCAAACCTGAGGGGCATCTGTGAGGCTGGAAATGAAACCAGAACTACATATGTCTGAATTGATGACCCTGTTCAGTCCCAGACTTCTTCCTCTACCATTTATCTTGAAACTTTGAGATTTTTACCTGGAAAGCCAAAAATATTACCAAAATGCCTTGCCCTACTGGCATGGGAGATGTGACAGACATCGGCTGTGGGTGTTGCTTTGTCACTAAGCTGCTTGGGGAAAAACATCACTCTTGAGATCATTCCTAACACTGGTCTTCAGAGTAACAACTACCTTAAAATGTCCAAGAAATGAGTAACTGCACTGTGAGGAATGTCTTTGTGCAGAGCAGAGAGCGATGAAGCTGCTTGGCCCCAAGCACTCAGTTCCTTCCTTCTGTGGCTCTTTCCTTCAATAAATGCAGCGACTTCATTGTAGCTGGAGTGAAATCACTGGATCTTCTCTGTACAGGAATGAATTTTTCTCAACCTGTTTTTCTTGTCTATGGAGAATTCCAAGATTTGTTTCTTTCTGTCTTGGGTAACCAGGCCTTCAAGTGCTCTCTTCATTTGCATGCTACACAACTGTGTATTTATTATTATTTTTAAATGGTGCTGTGAAATCGTGAATCATTCATAAGAACTGCCTCTAAGACACTTCTCTGGGATGAAGACATCTCTCATCTGTGGACATATCCACACTGGTAGCCTGTTTTATTGAAATTCTAAAATCTTCCTTCAGAAATTTTCTTAGTACGTGTGCTGTCTACATCTGTATTTCTCAAAGGCCTTTGGTTTATGTAATTTGGGCATATGTTTAAGTTCGATTGACCTAGCACATATAATCTTGGTCTGAATTTAATAATGTTTTGAAGGTGAATTTGGTGTTTTGGTTTGTGGCCTCTGTAGTTCGAATGGGAGCTCTGATGTTAGGTCTCCTCTGCATTTCACGGAGAAAAGTGTCACATTGTACTGATCTGTGTAAAAAACAGGAACATACCTCTGGGTGTTCTTTTTGGTTTTTTCAAACAGCAGTTTCTTGGGAACTGAGAAAAAGCCTTTGCTAAAATCTGCCCAGCAGATTACTTTGTGCTGAGCTCGTGTACTTCGGATGCTACAGTCACAGTGGCAGCCTCTCCCTCTGCAGCACACAAATCCTGTGAAACTTCACAAAAACAAACTGATTCTCTGGCCCACAGGTTGTGGGGCCATGGAGGTAGCTTATCTACATGCATTTTCTGGGCAGGGTACGAAGCTCGAGATGGAGAATAATGGCACGAATGGAGAAGAGTGTGATAATGTTCTGGATAGTGAACCCTGATGTGCCCATGGAAGCTAACAGGTGATTTTGTGTTTAGGGTGGGGAGCTGGGCATGAGCTGAGGATGGATGAAATGTGGCAGCTCACAGACTGAGGGACACAGTACATCTTTCCAAAACAGGTGTCCATAGCTCCTGAACCCTTAGAGGTAAACCTCTTCTGACGTGGTTGTGCTTGATTTATGTTAGCAACCTCAGTATGCTGAGGAATTCCAGGTGTTCATCCTAAAATTTCCTCAACAGCATATCTCTGTAGGAGTCAAAATCCTTGAGTTCTTTCTTAGAATTCTTTTCTTTTGGTTCATTTGCAGGGCCAATATTAATGCCATCCAGCACTAGAGCCCAACATAGTAGGTAGAGGACGAAGCTAAATTTTAAGAGGAGGAAAGTAGAAAGCAATTCCAAACAACTCAGATTCTAGAGAATTAAATGGCTCAGCCATGCTCTAGGGAGCAAACATCCTCAGGTTGCAGAGCAAGTTTTGGTTTAATTAACCATATTGTAGTTTTCCCACACCCTTTGGTCATGGAAACCAGATTCGGTTCCAGTGGCTGTGGCATCAAACCAGGCACAATCTGAGGTATCTGAGAGCAACCAAAGCTCACCAATGGGTCCAGAGATACAAACAGCCAGGCTACACTCAGCACTTCTTGGGAGATATGATGAGGATACTCTAGTCTTTCCCACCATGTTTTGGGTGGACATGCAGATGTATATATGAGCATGGCATGCAGTTCTTTTTCATAGCTGGTGAAAATGCACAGCTAATGGTGGTGACCACGTTGAAAAATGGTGTTTTGTAGCTGAGAACTTGCTCTATCAAACAGTGCTATTGTGCTTTTTGTATCTGCTGTAGTTTCCATGGAAATAGGAGGCACTACTTGCAGAGAAACCTGCATATTTGTGAACCTACAGGATCACAGAACTCCTTCCCACTTGTTGGAGCACACCAGCAAGGGAACAGACCCTGTATTGTCAGGAGCACAGAGCTCGGTTGCTCTGCTGCCTGAAAAGCAATTAATGTTTTCATAATCTCACACTTTTTTTTCACAGCAGCCAGCACTATGACTGGGGAGTTATTGTGATGTAATCATGCAGGCATAATGTGGCTGCACAGCAATATGATCTTAATACGATCTTTATGGGGTAACTCAGGCTCTGTTGATGAATTACTCATTTAAAACACCAGCAGGAATGCACCCCTGCTGTGAGAGGGGGCCACCTCTTACATATGTTGCATTGAACACGGTTTTCACAATGACTCCCTCTAAAATCATAGGACAACATGGTTTGGAAGGGGCCATAAAGACCATCTAGGTACAACTCATCTGCCATGGGCAAGATGGCACTGAATTCTCCTCAAGCATGCATTGCCAAGAAGACCTGGTTCTGTCACCTCCTGGCCCTTCTGCCTGCTCCTGAGCCTCCTGGCACTGAGATGCACAGGGAATGGCAGGCGTCTGCCCTCCTTCCCCTCCCACCGCTCTCCCTCCAGTGGATGTCTGGAGATCCTGCTCTGCTGCCCGTAGCTCTAGCAGCGATCCTGGTTACAGAGGTGCTTGCTGCTGAAGGCTTCCTCACCGGTGACAAAGCCTTGTTCCAACTTGTCTGCAGAGGAAGTCCAATGACTCAAGTGCATCTGTCAAATCCCTGCATGACACGTCCGTACACTGTGCGCTTCTTTCTGTGCAGCAGGCAGCTGGCACGGACGTGCTTTGACCTGCAAGTGGCAGCAGATGGCTGAGAATGCTGCCTGCCGCCTCCCATCCAGCCCCAGGGCACGCCAAGGCAGGGACACCCGAGGGCTGCCTCAATCCTGCTCACTCCCAGGATCTTACTTACACAATCTTCTTTTACACGAGCTTCTTGTTATTCCTAATGCTGCTCAGGCATGGGAAGAGATTTTCAGTTGCTTTCTTTTATCAAGTTATTTTAAAGCTGCTTTGTGCAGCCTTCCCTGCATATATTGAAGGCTTCCTTTTACCTATGAAGACTTTGAAATAGCATTGTATAGCTGACTCCTATACAACACGTGGGTGCCATTGCAAATTGAGAAATAAGTGCCTTCGGGCAACAAAATAATTTGATTTGTACATGTGATATCCTTTGGAAAGCTGACGTTAAAACTACTTTGTTTGGGGTTTTTTGATAGAAGAATGAACTTCTGCATTGCTGTAATCCTTCCCAAGCCTTTCTGCTGACTCTGCATGGCAGCAGTAGGCTTTGTCCAGATCCCATGCGCTATGTACAAGCAGATGCTGCTGCTCCTTATTTTTGAAATCTGTGCCCTTGCAACAGGGTGTGAAAAATGGGATCGAACCGAGTGCTGCCCAGGTGTTGGGAGCTGGAGGAAGCGGTGACAGCAAGGCTGCTCATCCCCCATGGGGACAGCCCCGCTTCAGGCAGGACTGCCCGAACTACCAGAAGGGATTGGTATTTGCGTGGCAGATCCTGCTGAAGATTTCCTAGCCTGGGTGCCAGCAACCTGCTTCGTCTGCAAAAGGGCAAGAATGGAAGAGTGGATTTCCCAGCTTCCTCAGTCTGGTTGGTTCATTTGTTGGTTGTCACTCAAAGTTTGAAAACGCCTGAAGTGACCCCCTACTGATAGAGCTTTCTAGATTGAATAAGGAGGTGTTGTTTAGAGGTAGGTCACTCCAGAAGTGATGCCTCCCATTTATTTTCATGGAAACTACAACAGATACAGAGAGCACGATAACACTATTTGATGGAGTAAATTCTCAGCTACAAAACACTGTTTTTCAACTTAAGCAGTGCCATTAGCTGATTCATGCAGATGGGCTGATGGAGATGCTTTCCATTTTGTGGTGTGACAGCTGCGCATGGCCATCCAGAACTTGCCTCGTCTTTCCTGTTGTTGATGCCATTGCTGAAACGCACCACCAGCCCTCGCTGTGCTCACAGCCACAGTTTGGTCTCCAGAAACATTCAGCAAGCATGGATGAATGTCACTCCCCATGGGGGAATTCAGTGCCCCCCTTTGCTCCACCCGCACTCCCATGTCAGACGCCATGGGGTCAGAGTGCCCCTCTGCTGCCATCTGTCACACGGCCACAGCATGGGATGGGAGATGGGTGGGAAGGTTCAGCCTCTGCTGCCATCCCACCAACATCCACCCCTGGTGTCCTGGGCCAGCAGCACAAATAGGAGGCAGTACTTTCGGAGCAGCCCTGTGCACCCTGGATCTCGTTCTGCAGTCTCACCCGTGAGCCTCCCTAGGACTGAATGGCAATCATAAGCAGCATTCTTCTTCTCTGTTTCCCATCCTCCTTCTGCTTTTTTGTACCGAGTTGCCACGCTTCAGCCTTGTCAGCTGCAAGTCTGGTGCCTTTTCACAGGCTTTAAAAATAGACCTGAAAAGAAACCCTTTTGTGCTGTTTGGCTATAAAGGACACCGAAAGCTTCACATCTAGCACATCACGCACAGAAATAATCGCTGCAACTGCAGTCTACAAGCACTCGTTGTTCCGAGGTAAAACCAAGAAGTGTCACAAGTGAAAAATATTGCTCTGGGAAAAGAAGTCCTTGCTCGAGGAAGGAGAGGAGAACGGCTCTATCAGTGGGCAGCCAGAACACAGAGAGGGTTCTATTTGCAAGTCAGCCTTTTTACTGTGCTCATCAGAATTCCTTTAGTACCCCATAAATACGAATTAATTTATGCTCATAACTCTTCTGTGAAGCACGGGAATATTATTTTCTTCAGTTTAGAGAAGGAAAACGGGCCAGGGAAATAGCAAATGGTTTGCCTGGCGTCACAAATCCCACCTGTAGCAGCACAGAATGGAAATACAGATTTCCAGTCTTTGACCACAAAGCAGGCTTTCTCCCAGGGAGGGCTGTTGGTATCGATTGCGCAGGAGGAAAGAAATCAGCCCCACTGCCAGGATGACGCGGGCAGTGACAAAAATGAAGTGCTACCTCTGGAAACTTCTGAGATCCAGAAGTGGTTGGATGTTAGCGGAGATTCCATGGGGTAACGTTTTTGCTGGCCTCTTTCCTGAGCTTTTCTCCCACTTTGACGTTTTCCTGTCCCTGTACTGTCACAGAGCTGGAAGTGCTGTTTCCTGCTGGCAGGGAAGCGTGGCTCAGGACAGCACGTAGGGCTGCTGGGCTGGCGGCTTTTGTCCCAGCCCCATCTCTCCAGTGCCCTAATCCTGAACATAACACTGTTTCAAGACTTCTTCTGGACATGGGATCTGTGCTTCTGTGAGGAAGAAGCCCTCAGGGTGGGGGAAAGCTGAAGTAAAGGTGGGAGAGAACATTCCCACGTATGTGTGCAAGGAGGACCACTGTGCCTGCTCCTTCCTGCACCCTGCCCTGCAGAACGCTGCTATGCAACGGGCTGGGAGGCAGAAGGGAGATGCTTCAAGTTCTTCCTGCTGGAGCCTGACAGCCTGGGCTCCTGCCCAAAGATGGGGTTGCTGTGCTCAGCACCCAGGCAGAACCCCTTTGGGGAGCACCCTCGAAGGTCATCTGGCTGATTTCTTGCAGCACCAACTGCCGGAATCTCAAAATAATTACGTAAGAAGCAGCAGTCCTAATCCCTGTGTGACTTTGTCCTCCGACCATCTGTGAGCAGCAGTGTGCCTGCCCCCGGAGCCAAGGCGAGGGAGGTGGAGCAGGCAGTGCTGAGGGGCACACAGTGGGGAGAGGGGAAGGAGGAAGGGCTCGGGCATCGCTGTGGGGAGGGGAGGGAAGGGAATCCATCCTCTGCCGAGGCAGGAGGGTGGCATCGAGCTGTTTCAGGGTGAGGAGGGATAAAGGCTTAAGGAGTCTTAAGGGTATCTAAAAGTGCAAGGATGCAGTGGAAATAAAAAGAAAAATCGAGGGGGTAGAAAGAGGGAAATGTGCTCAAGTGATGTGGAGCTTAGCTGACATTCAGGTGATGGGAGGAAGTAATTAATGAAAGACACGCAAGCAAAATGAACAAGAAAGAAAAGGCTCCTGTCAGGCCTTTAAAGAAAAGTAAAGAGAAAGTCAGTGTCTCCCTTAAATATTTTTGGAAGCTTTTTTTTTTCTTAATTCAGTTCCATATGCTTTGTGCTGATCCCATCTTTAGAGTCGCTGGCTTATGCCCTCCTATCCAGCATCTTTTCTCAGCTGTGCTAACAAGTTTTTGGGGGCGGGAATGCGGTGTTGTGCTTGACACAGAGCATGGAAAAGCCTGTTCTAAAGGCTCTCGAGCTTCCCGAGCCTCCTGCCTTAGTAAAGCTGTTTGTTCTGGGATGCAGGCTGTGGAAGGACAGCAAACGAGGGCAGCTGTTCTCTGGTCGGGGTGGCTTTATAGCCAGGGGTAGGCACAGGTCTGTGTGCTGGGAGGGCTCAGCTGCTGCTCAAGCTCTTTTTTGATAGGAATAGGATTCCTCTCAGCTTGTGCTGTCACGTGAAAGGTGTAAAAAATAAAACAATAATTACAATGAGATAATAACATAGACTCAGCATCTTAAAGGTGGCTCTGAGGATGCTGCAGCCTCGCAGCGGGCTCTGCTCCGGGTCAGTGGGTGCTGAGGCAGCAGCCCGGCACCCAGGGGGTGACACACCACAGAAACTCCTCTGCACATGCCTGAGCTTTCCCCTTCCAGCTGCCCCGCTGAGGGAGGGAGAAATTCCCACCTTGAGACATTTCAGGGTCTTATCCGAACCAGGGACACGGGGAACCTATCCCAACACAAGGAAAGCAGACAGACCTGTGTTTCCCATTCAGGAATGGGTTTGCTGGCACTGTGGGCTTCCGAGCTGTTATAGGACTTTCTTAGAAGTAACACATCCTGCTCCCTCTGGGGATAAAGCCAAGCAGACGCTGATGACATCGTCACTGCTGCTACGTGGGTGCCATCTCCAGCCTGTACCATTGCAATGAGCCAGTTAAATCACACCCCCCTCAACGTACATGGCTCTGGTTAGGACAGCCACATAGTCCTAACGTGGATGCAAGACATCCCTGGGGAAACATCCAGTTCTGGACAAAGCTGGAAAATAACTTTGCTTTTGGGGAGAGGGTTCTGTGCCAAGAGCTGTGACGGCACGAGGAGTATTTCCACCCTTTCCCTCCAGCTGCACGCCGGTGAGAAGCGCCAGGTAACAGAGATGCTTACAAAGGGTCTCCCGCTCCAAACTCCCAACCATTTCAGCCAAGAATATGAAACTTTGAAAATCCTCTTGGTTTCTCCCTCTTTTTTCCCCCCCTCCCTCTGATGTACCAGTGCACATCATAAGGCTCAGGGCTGTGCTGAAGCAGGTGGTACAACGCCTATTGACTGTTACAGAGGCTGCGTTTGGCTTCAGAAATAAGCTGCCCAGCTATGCAGTCAATGAATCCGGCGTCCCAGATGCAAACTTGTGTGTTTTACTGGTTTAAACTTGCATCACTGAGCGTTTACAGTGGTACTACGGGGGCATAAATTGTTACGCTGCTTCCTATGTATTATTGAAAAACAGATGCCAGCCCTAACCCACTGAACTCCACAACCAGGGGCACACGATTCCATTATAAATTGTGTGCAAAATGTGCAAGCTGCCAGAAGGAGCTTCACCAAGTCTGTGCCCAGAGGCTCAGTAATGGATGCAATGCTTTGATTGCTAGCTGAGCTCTGTGTTACTGCATAGACTTTCCATATGCATAGCCCTCAACTTTAATTTTTGCACGATTTTAGGTTCATTCCTTTATTCCTAGAATACTTAGGAAGAAATGGAAAGGGAGCATTGAAATCATTGTCTCATTTTGCACGAGTGGAAGGTTCTTTGGAATAGCTCTGGAGTGAAACAGGCACTGTTGACAGCCTTGCCACGCTCCCCATATGGTCGGTCTATCCTGATTTCCAGGCAGCTACAGACAATGGAGGTGAAGGATCTCTGCTTGCTGTCTGACAGGGCTGAGGCAAGAAGCATGTACACAGCTTACTCAGGAGAGCTGATGGAGCTGTTGTTTTGCTTTCCCAGGGAGCTGGCAGGCTGTCTTTCACCACAAACCAGCTCGGGCTGATGTGGGGCTACCACAAATAATCCCGGAGTGCCTTTCAGGAACGATCACACAACACAACCCAAGGAAAGCTGCCAATGGAAGGTGGAGCAGAGCTCTGTGTTTGCCCTGTGCTCAGCACTGAGCCCATTTCACCCGGTTTTTCTCTCCCCCAGTCTCATTTTCAATACACAGCGAAAGGAGTTCTCAGGGAAGGGAAGCTTGCCAGCCTGGCTAGACATCTTTTATATGGAGAAGATGACTGTGGCAGTGAAAATCTGTTTATTAAAATCTCTCAGTGTGTAATTATAGGGTACGGTGTGATGAATCAAGATGGAAGTAAATGGTCTTTCAGACACTTTGAGCCTGCAGTAGCTGTTAAATTCCTGGAAAGCTTCCTAGCTCACATTGATAATATATGAGCAGAATGGGCTTCCCTTGATGACAAAAGCTGGCAAAATGGTACCCGATCAAATCCAATAAGCAGAATCACCAGAGTGATTGTTGCTGTTATTTTTGTGTGAGAAGGTTTGCATCGTGTGTGTGTTATGTGTCTGCTCTCCTCTTCTGGGAAACTCAGTAGGGGCAGGAGCAAGAATCTGCTGATAGCTGATCTGTGCTGTAATTGCGTTGGGTCTGGCTTGTGTCTGACGATAAGATTCCTGTGTTTATGTAATTGAGACACCTGAAAAGAAAAATGGGAGTTCGGAGCTGCGAGAACCGCGATTTGCACAAGAAGGGAGTTTCTCTTTCTGCTGATTCCTAGAAAATAATAGGGCTGAGAGTTCAGAGGTTATCTGCTCCATCCTCCTAAATCAGTGTAATCCCAGTGTGTGCTGTGCAGCTGCTGCGGAATTGGGAGCAGATGAAGAGCACTGACATACCCAGCAGCGTCCAACACGGCCCTTTCTCACTGCTCTCCTTCCAGGCTGCTGCATAGTCTGCTCTACACCAGCCCTCCCGAGCTTTCCTTCTTCCTCTGTGATGTTTATTACGAGAGAAAAATGTCCAGAAAAACCCCCTGCCCTTAAAAAAACAATCCACAGTTGATGTTTCCATTAAAAACCAGTACAAACTCTTGCATTTCTACTTCTTTAGTCCCTAGATTTACAACCAAATTTCAGTCTGGTGCATTTCTGAGATGTCAAAACTCACTGCCGTTGTGAGCAGCCTTTGAGATCAGCTGCATTTTTCTACAAGAAATTGATGGCTTTTATCTTCAGTTGACACGTAAGCGCTCAGTGAGCTCGGACTCATGCCTCACCAGAGCAAGAACAGAACAGTTCAGCTGGAAGGGACCTTCAAAGATCACCTAGTCCAAAGGCAAGGATACCTGGTAAGTTTTAGAACAGACTGGAAAAGTTGACCTCCTGGTGGTACCAGTATGACTCCTTTGCTGCTTCTTTGCTGGGAGTATTCTCTCTGAAAGAAGAGCTCTGAAGTATTAATGCTTGCTGCTTGATGTTAAAGGATGTAGCACGGTATGTAGGTCAGGTGCAGATGAATAAGACAAGACGTTGTCTTGCCTTTCTATTTGACTAGGGACACTTTGCCTTTTGTTTGCCCCCAAAATCAAGGACCTAGGAAAACCTTTGTCTTGTTTTCCAGGTAGCTGTTTCTCTCCTAGACCCATTGCAATGGTGTTGACTCAATTGAGTTGATGCAGTCAATGGTCTGAAATTCCCCCAGCACCGTGGTACTGCTCTGTTCTTTGCTCCACCTCACCCATAGCCCCATACTGGAGTTATCCATCTTGCCAATCTGTTTAAGTATGACACCTTCTGTACTAGTTGCAATGTATGATTTATTTTGAACTGGGAAGTACAGGAGATTCTACAAAATGTAATGGCTGTAGTAAATAACAGTAGCATTTCCCTTCATACCCACGCTCAAGGTCTCCTCTTTCTCCTTGCAAACTTTCTCCTGGAGCTCTTTTTCCAGTAACTTTCGATTACAATACAAAGAAAATGGTTTATTCTTCATTGACACATGACAAACACGGTACAGCTGCCTTTGGGCTGCTGTTTCTGCGCCTCCCCACCACCATGCCTAACGTTGTGCCACCTCCTAGGACTCAGCCAGGACTCTGCTGGCAGTGGCAGTGCTGGCTTCTGCGAGGCTTCCCAGGGATGAACCTGCCCCACAGCCTCCGTGCTCTCCAGGGCATGTGGGCTCTTCCTGAAATCACTTGGGTTGTCACAAAAATCTCATTCAAATGTCTCAAAGCCTCCTTGCCAGGTTCTTAAATGGCAAGCAGCGGTGTAGGTCTCCAGTCCATCCACTGGTTGTTGCCAGAGGCCAACACCCAAACATCTCCAAGAACTTTGCCTCTCTGATATCTGCAGATGGAACGAGCAACTCTTCCAACACATTAAAAATCACAGTTAATTTTTTCTTCTTCCTCAGAGTACAAATGACATAGAGGTGTAAACCTTGCTTTAAAAGTCATTAAAAATATTGAGAATTAACCGACGTAGTTTTTCATTTAAAAAATAATGTTCTTTAAAAAAAAATCTTTGCAAATCAGTTGGAGCAAATCTGTCTCATGCTCCTGCACAGTGACACTTCACTGTAGTCTTATCACTTTCCACATCAACAGCAGCCACCGAGTGTGTAATCCTTAATGGATATGAGGAATTCCTCTCTTTCAGACTCTGAAATTTGCTTGTAAGGAACTGGAACGGAATTCTCATCCACTTTGTTCTGTCTGTTAAAATAACTGGATTTTCTTCTAGTCTTGAGATTAACTTCTCAAGTGTGTCATCTTCAGGGGAGATAAGGCTCTGGTGTCAATGCAGTAAGCTATGAATCTCTCTTGCAAAGCCAATGCACATTTCTATAATGCTTTGGGTTTTCCTTAATTTCTAACAATATGTTTAATGTGTGCTCTTTTTTCCCCTCTTCCCTAAAACTTTGGGTGTCATTGTCTGCTGGTGTTAATTTCTTTTTCGTCTTTTCTTCGCTTTTTGCTTGAGGAAATCAATTCTCAAGCTTTTAATTAATCCTCCTAGCACTGTCATTATAATTGGCATGACCTTTGTAGTTCTACAGCTTTGGCTGATCTAATTGGCCAAGTGACACCCTCCTCATGTTTACTGAATTCCTTTCCCGACTGTAAAACCCCATTTGTTTTGTCTGGGTGACAGACTTCTCTTCGCTGCAGTCCTCAGAATTGTTTCAGAAGGTTTTTTTTCTTTCTTTCTTATCATTCTCTTCTTTCTTGCAAAAGAAATTGTATTAATTAGTTTTTAAATCCGAAGTTTAAGGTTCTCTGTGTAGTCTCATCCTTATCTTCTGGTTCTTTACGCTGAGGCTGTCTTCAGTGAGGTTGTGATGGCTATTTATATCTCTCCTGACCGCTCGTCTCCAATTATGAATCCGTACAAAAGGCCAAGACTGAATTTACGTGGAACATACTTCAGCAGTTCTCATAATGCAGATGACTGAGACGTGATTAAGGAAACTGAAAGAGACTGGTGAAGGCAATTCAAGGTTCTGCTGAAGTCATTTAAGTTACCGAGGCTCTGTCAAATCGGAATTTGACATCGGAGTGGGGACTTGTTCTCGTGTGTGAGCTCCTAAAAATTGAGAGGGAGTCTCCTGAAAACAGGTGAAGTGTTCCCAGTCTCAGCTTAAAGTCTCCGAATAGACTCATACAGATGAGGAATATCTGCGTTCTGATGTTAACAGTGAATTTATTGAAGGAGGATAAAGGTAAATCCTCAGAATCCGTCTGAACTATCCTGATTGCAGATGTCTGTTCTGAAGGCACTACTCATATTTTTTCCTTTCCTCTGTGAAGTTCTGTAGCTGTTTTGATTTACTACAGTGTGTGAAGCAGACAAGAGCAACACACTGAGTTCTCCTGCAAGCTTTTCAAGACTGTTCATCCTTATCTTAGTTTACAAACGAAGCAGGAAACTTTCTATAATAGGCTGACATGTAAGCAGCACACGGGAGGCACGTGGGCAATTTTATATTTTTTGTGACAGAAGGAAGGGATGCCATCCGAAGGGCTCTGAAGAAACCTCCCTGTTGCCTTTCAGCACTTGAAGGGAGCTTATAAACAAGATGGAGACCCATTTTTTCACACAATCTGATAGTGATAGGACAAGGGGGAATGGCTTTAAACTAAAAAGAGGGGAGACTGATCAGAGGAAATCCTTCACTCAGAGGGCGGTGAGGCCCTGGCACTGCCCAGAGCTGTGGGTGCCCATCCCTGGAGGTGCCCAAGGCCATGGATGGGCCCTGGGCAGCTGAGCTGGGGGGCACCCAGCCCATGGCAGGGGTTGGAGCTGAGGGGGCTTTAAGGTCCTCTCCAACCCAACCATTCTGTGATTCCATGATACCCTCCACCCTTTGGTTTCCTGCCATCAAACAACACAGCAGAACTGAGGGAAAGAAATTCAGTGCAGGCCTTCACTGTGTCTCCCTTTCCATTACCCTTATTTCTGTCTTGGGCATGAAAAAGGAAAGACTGAGCGAAACTGAGAAGAGCTCTTCTCTTTTGCTTGGTGGAGGAAAGGGAAGCCAGTGCGATGCAAAGTTTATTCAGCATGCCATTAATAATTCCCATTTAGCAGCATCCTTTAACTCAGAAACCACTGTTTGCATTCTGTACTTACGCCTGCAATTGATTCACCACTCCTGGTGAGTACTGCCTTGAAAAATAAATCCTCTTCCGTTCTTCTAACAGTGCTTTTGATTTCTTCTCCTTTCTTTGGGCTGAGTTAATTTAAAGCTTTCAGAGCATTGAATCTCCAGGACGTGAGCAACCTCAGACAGCCCAGCCTATCAGGAAGAACACCTCCAGATTATTTATTGTATTTCTCAAGTGAAATACAAAAGCAGGCTGTGAAAAATAATCACTGCAGACTAAGATTATACAATTGGGTTTCTCGTAAGAGTGCAGCACTCTACACCCTTAATTGCCACTTCCTCCGTAGTCTCTTGGCACACAAATCTCTTTCTTTCAGCAGTGCTGCTTGTACACTAGAGCACAGTCATTTTGTCTGTACAGGACTGGGGGTTGGATTTCACACTGCTTCATTTAGCTGCATGTGTTTCCCTTGCTGTGGATCATAGACCATAGAATCATCAAGGTTGGAAAAGACCTCTGAGATCACCCAGTCCAACCATCCACCTGCCACCACCATTGCCCACTGAGCCATGTCCCTCAGTGCCACATCTCCATGGTTCTGGAACACCTCCAGGGACGGTGACTCCACCGCTCCCTGGACAGCTGTGCCAGTGCCTGGCCATTCTTTTGGAGAAGAAGTTTTTCCTAACAGAAATGGCTAATACACAGTGATCAGCTGTATTTTGTCCGTAGTTCCTCTTCTTTTAAGTGAGTTTTGTGGGTGTCTACCTCTGGGTGGCTCAGTGCAAACCTAAAAGTCAGAATTTGCAGAATGTATTGCAGCTGAAAGCGGGGTGTACTACTAGCTCGGTGTTGTCTGCAGTATCTGCATAGTGTGATCACTCCTCTGACTCTGGTCATTTATCTGGAGCAGGCAAAAAAAATGAATATTTGGGAAAAATAAGCTGAAAGCGAACAGTGCCACATGGGAACCCATTCCAAACTGCTTTCCTTTAAAACCAGTGCAGCAAAATTCCTGTGTGTATTTTCCTGAAACAGGAGGTAAGGCTGCACAGTGCTACTCCCTGTTGGCAAATGCTGTGTAAGTGTTCAGTGCAGTGGGATGAGCTCTAGTGATGCCTCTTGATAGAAGCAAGCCACACCATCTCAATGGCAACCAGCTCTAAGCACAGCCAGAGCATCAGGGAGCTCCTAGGAGCACGGATCCTGTGCTATCTTCCTGCCTAGTTGTCACCTTCACCCAGAGGTTTGGCTCTCTCCACCTCAATACTGCTTTGGGGCACTCGTGCGATGTACTGGGAGGACTGCAGAAACAAATCAGTTCATTAACTGCTCTCCCTAGGCCTGTAGAGGAGGTAAAGATGCTCTGAGTGACATTTTGCTGACGTTTTGAGAAGCAGAAACAGACGTCCCCACCAAATTAGCTTTGGCCACCCCTGCCCTAGCGTACAAGAACAGTGACCTCCTCCCTCTCTCGTTTGCCATGAAGGCTAAGACGAACCTCAGGATTCCCCTAGGACCTCTCTAAGTGGGACACGACTTAGCCAAGACCAAATGTCACTGTTTGTGACAAGTGCTGCCCATCCTTGAGCACCTCATGGCTGGACCAGCTCCTGCTCATGTCCAAGGGCACACTGAGGACAAGTGGCCCCTCCAAGCAAGTATGTTCCTGGTGACTTTGAATCTATAGCTGAATCCACAGGGACCATTTTCCTCCCTTATAACTTCACAAATGAAGCTATTAAACCTTAGAGTTTATTTTATGAGTGATCAGAAACGTGGCTACATTTCAGCTACTGTGCTTATTCAGTTGGTGACTCTTTCCCACAGCATCCTCAAGGTTTGCTCTTTTCTGGCACCACTCGATGTGAAAGGCCTAGATTGTTGATTTCTTCTTCTTAAAACTTGACTGTAGGTACAGAAGGGTTGTTTTAATGTCTGGTCATTTTGAAACCATTTCTTAAAGTTTCAGATTATTAAAGCATGGCTTTTTCAAGAACTAAAAGAATGAATCCATTCCACTCAGTCTTGAGTCTTAATTAATTCAGCTGGGACTCCATCTTATTAGTACCCCAGAGATATTGACTGTGCTTTTGTCCACAAAGAATAGTTCCCTTGCTTTTAAAATCTGACAGCACCGTGCATGTTTGCAAAAGGAGCTTAAGCTGCACACCAAGTGGATTCTTCTGGACAAACACACAAAGATTTCGGATTTCTGAAAACAGAATAACTCTGTACCTGAAAATATGTTTTAGTCTGAGAACACAAGCTGAGTAAGAAGAATATTGTTACTACAGTTAATGGGAATTCAACTTTAATTAAAAAAAGCTGAGAAAGAATTGCTAGCTGTAACACACTACATCAAATTGTGAACACATCTGGTAAAGGTGCATAAGATTCCATAGCATCCTTGCAATTTTCAGCTATCTAAATAGCCACTGTGTTGTCGAGAGGGCTCAGCAAGGTACAGGGAATTGACACAGGAGCAGAAAGCTCGAGAAGAAAAGAGGAGAGGAGAGGAAAGGGAGTGAGGTAGCAGCAGGATGGAGGCTGAGAGGGGAAGCTCTGACCAATCCAGCAGTTCAAGTTGTGGATGCAGTTCAAGATGTTGGAGCTGTGGGAAGCAGCCTGGTGCTGGCACCAGCAGCAGCCTTTAAAGACAGGAGGGAGCAAGGAGCAAACGTCGTGGCTCACCCCTTGCCCTGTGGGCTGGGCAGAGGGTAGCCAGGCCAGCAGCTTCCCTTTCACTGACTGCAATGTTACTTTCTCCTAATTTTCACCGGGCTCGCACAGATTTTCGTTATTTCTTTTTTACAACTTACTGTGAAAATAGGTCATTCCAGGAAACACCTATTTTTCCAGCTTATTTTTGGATACAAAACTATGAGTGTTTTCAGAAAGCAGCCAAGAGAAGAGCTGCTGCTGCAGCATGTGATCAGCTCTGACGTTGTCAGAGCTCTCTTCTTTCTCAATGTCTTTGATAACCTTATTTACAGAGTAGTAGTAAGCGTCAGTGTTCGGCGTATGGTTTGAATTTCAGCACTGTCAAAGCATTCCTTTCTTTAGCAGACTTGCATCTACGTCTCGAGTGTTAGCATCAAAGCACTCGCCCGGAATCAAACACGCTCCAGGGCCCTTTGTGGGCTCTGCAAAAGCAAGGATGGGCTCCGCTCGCATCCGAGGCAGCGAGCTCCTTGCATCCCTGCCCTGCCTGCTTTGGGGCTCTGCCTGTCCCCTGCCTGCACCATGGGACTGCTGGAGCCCTCACTGGGATGCTGCTGACTGCAGGCATCTGGGGCTTTGAAGGGAGTCAGGACAAGCGAGCAAACTTCAGATATACGGCACTTTCATTTAGGTGCATTATCGCCTCTTATCTCGAAGCTGTATTTAATCTGCAGGCCTCTCCGCCTTATCTGCTGCCAAGTAAAAAGGGAGTCCAGATATTCTGGCAAGGTTTATAGGCAGGCTGCAGAACAAAATCTAAAGAAATGCAGGCAAAAATAAGGCTAGAGACACCATATTACTGGGCTCTTTTTGATTAAGATGCTTTACGTTGGGTCATTCCATCTTTTCTCTGCAGGGTACCACGTTGCTGCTGCACGCCTGCACCCATCTCAGCAGTGCTGCTCTGTTCAGGGCTGGGTTTCTGAATGGGAGATGGTCCCATGAGAAGCCTCAGTCATCCAAAAGAGCTGCGAGTAGGTTACTTAGCAGTCACGAGATGCTGCTGGGGACAAACGTCATCCCTACGTTGATTTAAATATTCAAAACGCAGCCCTGCAGGTTTGATCAGAAAGCAATCTTTCCATTTCGACCGTGCTCCCACCCAGGCACGGTTCTGGTCACAAGGGAGGGCAGCGGCTTTGTGTCAGCAGCGACACAAGCAAATCACAGAGAAACAAAGCTGAATTTCCACCCCGCTCCCCACTGCTTTTTTAATAGGTCTCCATAGATGTGATGCAGCATAGATGCTGGAGCCGCCCCTGCATTCAGCAGCCCTATAAACCTGTCCAAGGAAACAGAGCAGACCAGATGGAACTCTTCACACATTCTGCACTTAGGTGCCTGATAGTAAATAGAATTTGCCACCTATTGTTATCTGATTGCATAAAACAAGATGGTGGTACTGCTAGGCACTGATTTAACACTGACATACCCGGGGTCACTGATCCACCGCTTGCTTCCACCGTCTGCCAAGTGCTGAGGCATATTTATGGGGCTGTGTGGGAGGAAGTTTGTGCTTTTCCAGAGACTCTCCCAGACTGTCGGTCAAAGAGCTTTGAACACAACAATAATTTGGTCTTATTTTCAATCTCATCCGTTTCTGCCATCGCATAAATGCTTTTTTTTCCCAGATAAGATTTTGAAACAAGCAATTATACAGAGGGGAAGACATGAGGGACTTAGAGCAGTCTGAGGCCACGGACCTCCCCGGCTCCCTTTATTCACACCAATGGAATTGTGAAAGCAGTTAGCCCTGGTTCAAATTTGTATCCTTTCCCTTTCCCTTTCCCTTTCTCTTTCCCTTTCCCTTCCCTTTCCCTTCCTTTTCCCTTTCCCTTTCCCTTTCCCTTTCCCTTTCCCTTTCCCTCTTCCTTTGCCCCTTCCCTCTTCCCTCTTCTTTCTTTTGGAGTGAGACCTGGAAGTTGTTTAGCCGGAACCATCTTCATGCCCTGGAAAGAGTAAATGCACCTTCTTACTTCTGATAAGCATCTCTGGAGGTTTTCTTGGTTTTATTTTTATTTTTATTTTTTTTCAAGAAGAAAAAAATTGATGGTCAACTTTCAAATGGAAAAAGCTTGCTGAGTCAGACGAGTCCTGATGCCAGGTTCTGTAATGGAAGCAGGAGGTACTATCATCCCCAAAGTATTGCCATGCTATTCCTCAACTGACAGTACCGTGCACAAGGGAAAAATCTACCTTTCCCACCAGGACTTTATGATAGGAGTCAGGACCTGGTTCTGCCAGGACAGCAGAATGGGAGTTATGGCAGCAAAATAGCCCTTTGCATTCTTGAAGGAAGAGGTAAAGACCCAGCTGACCTACAGCAAAGAAGGTTGCTTTCTGGTCCTGCAGAGCATGTTCACCCCAGGAAAAGAACCAAAGTGTCATTGATTTCATGTTGACTAAAAATGCTTAACTAATAGTTAATTTCATTCTACTTAAAACACTGTAGGTGGTATCAGGATAAACGGCATTTAGCTGTACCTGGTATGCAGTGACCTAACAGTGTCCTTTATCTGCATACAGCACCTCACCACACCTTGGGATTATTTCATCGGGCAGTTTGGGGGGAGACAAGCGGGCAGCAATTCCAGCAATGTGGTTTCCCTTTCATTACTTCATCTTCTTGTGTATTTTTTCTTCATTCGCTGTCCTGTTCTGTCTTAAACACACAAGAACACGTATTGGGACGGGCTCCAAAACGCCTCTCTGTAATTAGCAGCAGCTGGGAGTGCCAGGCATCGCGTGTTTGGGAGCACCCAGCTGTGATCAGCACTGGCACTCCTGGGCTCAGCTGTGGGCACTGTCCTGCAAGAGCAGCTCATTCACTTCTGGACCCAGCTCCGACTTTGTTAAACTCAGCTGTGGGCTTGGACTCTGAAAAGCTCTTGTATTTGAGTGCAGGTTGTAGCAGGCTATCTATCCTGTGTTACTCACTTGACACTTTCTCCTGGAAATGGGAGTGGAGTTGGGCCAACAACAGCAAAACTCAACTTTCTGTTGAAGCAGTTGCTGTAAATGGAGGAGTAAAGTGCCAGGCACACACATTTTTGAATAGTTTACGATGTGTGCTTGTGTGATAGTGTCTCAATGGGAGGTGGGAGAGAACGGGGTCTCCCCTGATGTGCTTGGCAAGGCGCAGAGCTCCGTGGTTCAGCTTCCTTGCTCCGCTAGAAAGGCAGGACAGGTCCAAGTGTTATTTCCCCTGAACCTAGACAGCTCCAAATTCAGTTTGGAGGTGTATGCAAGCCTCTGCCCAGACCACACTCCTCTTTCCTGCCCACTTAGAAAGATGGAGCTCTGTCAGCATGATGCTGTGTGGCAGGCACTGTGTTTTTCCTATACAGCTACTACCAAGGCAAAATTGCTACTCATCTGTAGGGTAACACTGCAATTCAGGGGCCTTCTTCCCCTTAGACCACCTTAGTTTCTTGCTGAAATGAAGTGTGTAGCCTGTACGAGGTGGGGATTTATGGTGGCACCAAGTCTTCAGAGACAAACGCCATGCGAGCAGATGGCAGCTGCCTTCAGTTGCCATTAACCAGGAGCTGAAGGGACCAGCTGGAGCCTCACTGGTGCCCAAAAAGCGAAAGCAGTCGCTTGTTGGCATTTCCATGAGCCACCCTGTTACCAGCAAAATGATTCCCAGTGTCTGTTTTGCAGCAGGGTGCTACAGCCCAGCCTGCAGAATGGGAAGAAGAGGTCTCATCAGCGGGAGCAGACAAGTTGGTTGCCATGCAGCCATACGAGAAGGAGCAGCGTAATTCAGGAGTTAACCCTTAGCCAGGCTTCCCGCTTTGCAGAACCACTGCAGAGTGGTTCCGCACTGAAATACGCAGCCATTCAAAAGCAGCCAGCACGTTCTAACCCAAACTGTCCTAGTGTAGGGTGTCCCTTTTTTCCAGGCTGGAAGTTGAACAGCAGCCTAATGGAAAACTCTTGTAATTCTGGTAGTTTGGTGCTGTTTGCATATTATGGGGCTGTATATGAATGGCCATTTGCAATGGGAAAATAAATTGCACAGAAACTGGGATTGTTTGGAACCCAAGCACACAGAATGTTCTGATTTTATTTTATTTTATTGATTCCCAGTGTCTCCCTGGTGTGCTCATGCCACCCCTTGCACAGCCGCTGCTCAGCTGACCACCAGACAGCCCTCACAGGAGCAAGAAGATCAGGTCAAGAGTTTTCTGTCCAATTTGTGGGTAGGCACTGCTTCCAGCCCTCTGTAATCAGATTCTCTGTGCAGCAGCTGACTTCCTAAGGCACAATGTAATTGACAAGCAGAAAATTGCTTACGTGATTATCCTCCAAGCACTACAAAGGTAAGCAGCCATCCTCTGAATTCCTGTTACACAGAGGCAGAATAGACACAAATTGGTAACCACGGAGGCTCTGTGAGCTCCTTTCATTGGAGCACTGTGCCCAGGCCTGGGGCCCCCGGCACCAGAAGGATGCAGAGGAGTTGGAGCGGGGCCAGAGGAAGCCATGAGGATGCTCAGAGGTTGGAGCACCTCTGTATGGGGACTGAGAGCTCGGGGTGCTCAGCCTGGAGAGGAGAAGGCTGCGAGGAGACCTCATTGTGGCCTTCCAGTATCTGAAGGGAGATTACAAGCAGGAGAAGGACTGACTTTTTACACAGTATAATAGTGATAGGACAAGAGGGAATGGCTACAAGCTGAAAGAGGGGAGGTTTAGGCTGGATGTTAGGCAGACATTTTTCACTCAGAGGGCGGTGAGGCCCTGGCACTGCCCAGAGCTGTGGGTGCCCCATCCCTGGAGGTGCCCAAGGCCATGGATGGGCCCTGGGCAGCTGAGCTGGGGGCACCCAGCCCATGGCAGGGGTTGGGGCTGGGTGGGCTTTAAGGTCCCCTCCAACCTGAGCTGTTCTATGGTTCTGTGATTCTCTGCATTCACTCCCAAGAGGCAGCAGCTGGCTCAGGTGGTCTCAGTGAGAGAGAAGACAACAGCCTCCCCACGGTGTGCTGCAAAGCAGGCTGGAGAAGCTGAGTGAGTCACAGAGCAGCGACTTCAAGCTGAGATTCATGCTGCAGCCCTGCAAGACTGCTGCTAGAGGAGCTCACTGAGTTCCCAGCTGAGGGATGCCCGCGCTGTCCTCTCGCTGCCTCTCCTACCGGTAGGAGCAGGAGTGAGACCCAACTCATCCCCAGCATTGTCGGGAAGCTCTAAGGTGTGCACTGTTCAGCACTGGCAATCACAGCATCACCCTTCAGCTCCTCTTCCAGGCTCAAGGGAACATCAGACCGAAGTACTGAGACACTTTTCACTTCAGCATCAACAGGGACTTGTGAAACGCCTCGTCTGCCCTATAACCACGGGTCATAGCTTTCACTGAGCTAAATCACAGAACCATCAAGGTTGGAACAGACCTCTAAGACCATCCAGTCCAACCATCCCCCTACCACCAAGGTTAACCATGAAGCAACTAAACTATGTCCCTTAGCACTACATCCAGACAAACCTTGAACACCTCCAGGGAGGGTGACTCCACCACTCCCTGGGCAGCCTGTTCCAGTGCCTGGCCGCTCTTTCAGAGAAGAAGTTTTCCTAATACCCAGCCCAACCCTCCGCTGGCACAAATCACCACCAGTCTCTTGCCACTGCCAGAAACACGCTGCCCTACACGGTGTGAATGGGCAGCACTGCTTCTCAGCACACACTGATTTCTGCACTGTTCACACTCCTCTGTGCCTTCTCAGGGCTCCACTTTCAGTCTCTGCAGACAGCAATAGCACTGTTCACCAAATTAAACACTGCTTTACTCCATCTCTCACTACATCTCAGGAAATGAATAACAAAAGCAGTAAGTGCTCCTTTCAGAACTAGTTGCTGTTCGCGATGGCTGTGGGAGCTGCTCCTGATTCATAGAAATAGGAGCACCTTTTGTTTGTGATCCAGCCACACTTTCCCCTCGTTTCTTTTCCTTCTACATGCCAAGTTTCAATGGGAGCATCATAGGCAGAGACCCAGGGTGGAACCCCAGCGGGACGGTGTGTGCAGCAGTCCTCAGGAGCTGGCATGGGAGGAAGAACTGAGGAGTTTGTGCAGCTTGTGTTCTCACTAGCACACAGAAGCCTGTTCCTGGCTGCAGTGGCTGCAGTCGATGCTGCTAACCCATCTCAGCTGGAGCTGCCTGGTTTTACAGAGGCTGCTTGAGCACTACCTAATGGTCAGAACATAACAAGTTTGGGTAATTTTCCCTTACGAATCTCCATCATGTAAGTCTGTTTTAAAACACTCTTAAGCACCATGGGAAAAAAAATTGTTTTAATTACATGATTAGTTTCTTCCTTTTGCATGCTTTGGTTTTGCATGCTGCAGACCTCTCCTTCCATCTTCATGGGAGGGTGGAGAAAAGCACTATTTGCTGCTCCGGGATTACAGCCCTATAAGCACATGGTGAGAATTATCAGGTCTAAATAGGATTAGCATGATTTTTCTGCTTATTTTTAGGTGGATTATTTTTGTGTAATTTATTCTCACCCACCCTTTGTATAGGACAAACCAGCTTTTAGCTTCTCACCTTTTTCTCTGCTTCCCCTGCCTACTGAGCACTGCCTCAACGCAGAAGCTCTCGATCAAGCCAGAGACTAGGCCATGCTTGAAATGGGATCTGGGCCTTTTATTTCTTGTCTGAAACCACTGGCCAGGCAGAGAGCAGGGGAAACGAGCTCGTTGCCTCAGCCCCAGCCTTGGGGTGGATGCTTTATGGAGTACAGCTGGAAGCCTTCATCTCATCTAAATTCCAGGCTGACGGGGCTCTATCTGGGATGCTCCAAGCAGGAACCTCCCTTGGGGTCAAGGACCACAGCCAGGTCCTGCCTCACCAAACCCAACAGAGCAGCCCTGAGGAGCTGCCTCTGCCTTCCCAGCTCCCTCCTGGAAGTTCCTCTGGAACACACCTGTGTGGGCAGGACTTGCCAGTATGATGGATGGGCAAGAATGCTGTTCTGGTGGTTCTGGGGGCTTTGGTCCCAGGCTTACAGATGCTGTGGGGATATGTTGCTCCCAGGGACAGCCCGAGCTGTCTTGAGGCATTTTCAGGCATTTTCATTGGAGTGCCACTGTGTCCCCAGATGTTTCAGAGACTTGCAGAGAAAAGCTTTGTTAAAGCTTTCTGCTTGGCTTTCTCAAGACCCAGGAGTTTTAAAGGAGCTGGCTGGGGAGCTTTGTGTTTCTAAGATGGGTTTTAAACAACCCTTTAGACAAAGGGGAATCTCTGGAGCTGTGCCAACACTTACAGGCAGAAGATGGCATGTCTCAGATGCTTTCAACTGCTACTTCTCATTCCGACGTTAATTCTGGGTAAGGTATTTTAAATGGGATAGAATAAAACAAATGGAGGGGGGAATTAATGGGTTTATAATTACTACTTATCACTATTTATTAAACAGCTTCAGTGGGTGCTTTCACATTTGAAATAGATTGCTAGTATCAACTTGGATAGCACCGACGATGCATTGTACCTAGACATCTGGCAAGGATTTGTCTCCATCTTACACAATATTGTGAATAATAAATAAGAATGCTTTGACATTACCATAGCTCGTGTTGAAAGTGAGGTAGCTGGCAGCTCTTTGCTCGTGGCCAGGAGCTTGGTAACCACGAGCAAGGCCGTGTGTCTCCAGGGCAGCCAGCTGGTGACTGCTGCTATGGGCCAGCCATCAGCAACCCAGAAATACGTCACCAACAGCAATGACAGCGATAACGAAGGATCATGGCAAACTGAAACAGGTTCAGAGGAGCTATGAGAAAAATTAGGGAAACATTCATTATGGGCAGAAAATCCTGGATGTAGGAGCTCACGTCTGTCTTGTCAAATGAAGCCTTAAGGGTGAGCTGCTTGCAGTTCATAAGAGCCTACCAGGGAGGAAAGGTTGGTAATGGGTCTCTGCAGTTCTGAAGTCAGAAAAATGAGACAAAGAAATCAAAAAAGACAAAAAATGAGACAAGAAATAAGACATGGAATTTAACAGTGAGTCAGAGCCTCACTTCCATCACTTCCTTACACTGCTTTGAGTGTTGAGAAGATAGTTCGACGCTTCTCACATGCATAGGAAATCAGCACCTGTCCAGCACACAGACTGCTCTGCAAGATGCAGGGATGCTTCGGTGTCTGAGAGTAAAATGAGAGAGGAAAGGGTTGGTTGGGTAGACACCGTGGTAAGGCTTGGGGCAACGAGAGCAGCTGAGTAACTTCCTGCTACCCCAAGAGGTCTGTGAGGAGTGGGGCTTTTCACAAATGTGTGAGGGTGAAATGAATTCTAAAAGGAAAGTGGATGAGGAAGGGATTTGTGCTAGGCTTACTTCAGTGCAGGTGTCCTCGTTAATGAGAGAGTAAGGGAATCTGAGGGTGATAGGAAAAATTCCTCCTGCCCTGGAGCAAATAAAAAAGAGACAAAAAGGGTGTAGAGGGTACAACATGGGCATAGAATAACAGCGTGAGATTTGTGTTGAAAACATGTAAATCACCTCACTGGGACAGAGGGAAAGATGGAAATAATCCAAAGGAAGGGAGGATCGTACAGAGCAGTTAGGCTGAAAGATGAGAAATGTGCCAAGATGGGTGCACAGGGCAGAGTGCGGTGTGATAGAGTGGCAGTAAGCCTGGCAGTGGCTCTGGGTTTCAGATGCAGAAACACAAGCAGAGGGACTGGGCTCCACTTCTAGGTCTGCTGAGTGTTCCCAGGCACAGCACCCGCTTTTCTGTGCAGCCTTCCTGGGTGTGGAGATAGCAGTAGTACAAGGTAAACCTGGAGTGACTGAAACGGGTCTACGTGGGACCCAGGTGTAGGTGCAAGTACCTTGGGGTCAGAATTTAGCTGGGAATTCTCATAATTCACTGGCTTCATCCAACCCCCCTTTTTCTGTATGAAAAGTGGTGAAGATTTGGCTGAGGCATGTTGCTGGGAGTTCTGGGATAAAATTGGGGGAAAGTGAGCCCTAATGTGGTTTGGAAATCTGGGTGTTGCTTGGCTGCCAGACAGGGGATTCCCTCAGAAAACTCTGAGCAAGGTTTGCACCAGCCTTGATAAAGCACCAGCAAAATGTGCAAGCAAGGGAAATCCTTCTGAGGCAGGGAGATGGGTTAGCTGACCTGCTGGGCTTTTTCCATCTTTAACTCGTGATGACTTTATGAAAGCACTTTGTCAGCTCCTCACTAAGCACTGTGTACTTAGCTGTGATCAGTCCTGTCAGACTGCAGTTTGGGAAGTTAGATTTAGCCATAAATTCCTGTCTGAGCCTCTGAAATCCAAAAATAGAATAGTTGAGAACGTACGGTCTGAGTTATGGATCAAATGTGTCACTGCAGGAACCAAGGACAAAAAGTGTGACATTAAAACTGACATCAATGAAAAATTCTCTGCTTGACTCTTTCTCTGCTCATGGAGTACATTTTTCAAGCACAGGGCTCTGCCAGCACATCGGCTAATTGATCCTCACAGGATGTCACTAGATGATGACTTACACCTCCATTTTTCAGACAGAAGCAGCAAGTTTGGAGAATCCTTCCAGGTTACCACTGGAGCGAGGAATAGGAATACTGTTGCCCCCTGCTGAAGCCTCCAGTCCATGCTGCCACCTAACGCCTGTCCGGTATATGGGAGGAAGTGCAGCAGGTGCTGTGAGAAGTAAACCGAGTAGATGTTTTCAAACTATCCACAATTTGTAGTAGTTGGAAAATATTACATGATACATGTAAGAGAATGGGGAAAAACAAAAAGGAAAAGCAGGAGAGCAGGTGATGGTATTTGCATAGAGGGGGGAATTAATGGGTCCTAAGATAGAAAGAATTCTTGTTGGGCTGAGTTACGCTGCTGCTGACTCATGTTGTGTACTGCTCCCTGGGCTGGCTGAGGAAACATGCTTAGAACCACAGGATGCAATTAGCAGCTGCCCAGAGGCAGGAAAAAGCAATCATACCTCTTTTTTCTCAAATTCTGTAGCAGCTAGAGTATTCCATTAACAGTAATATTTGCATGTTCTTGCTACTCACTCGGCAATTGCCCTGTGACTATTAGATTTTATCAACATTAGTTGAATAAATCCTGGTAGTTTATTGTTCAGGGGGTGCTAGCAGCTTTGCCACTGAAAGAAACCAACAAGGAAAAATAAATGAATTGCTGCCATTGCTATGGGGGTGACATTCTGTTTTCCTGCGATTGATTAACCTTTAATGGCGGGGAAATCTGTACAAGCACTGTGTGCTTTAAATACAACGTGCTGAGTGGAGGCATTTGATGACAAGCAGGGGAGGTTTTCATGCTGAAAGCCACGCTTTTAGCATTGGAGAATATTTCTGATTGCCTTTCTGGCCATCACTAACAATGCCCTTATCAATGGAGCTAGGGATTCATCCAAATACCGTGCAGGGAAATGCAACGGAGAATTCACAGTTTGGTGTTGCTCTAATTCTCAGTGAAAACCCAAGAGCTCTGAGCCCCCTCTGTCAGCTCTGAAGACATCCTTACCCCTGACTAACATAGGCTGCACAGCAAGCTCTGCTGGAGCCTTCAGCCCTGGAAGTCCCCGAAACTTTTGCCTGCCAGAGATCTGTACGCCAGGCAGGCTGCTTTCCCTCGTGTCTCATCCCCAGGGATGCGAGCTGCCAAGTGACTGGAAGTGGGGCAGGCAGGAAAACTGCCCAGGAGATCTTGCTTTCCTTCCTTCTCAATTTCTCTGGCAGAGACACACATTCGCAAAGCACTTCGGGTTCAGTTATTTCAGCAATGTGTAGTGGTAAAAAAGAGTTTTCTCCGTTCTGCCTTCCTCCCCGCTGGTTTTAGTCTCACCAGAAAACAGCTAAAATTACTGATTATCTGCTTTCATTAGAAAATGTCAGAGAGAAAAATTCATAGCCTCATTTTTTAAAGGTAATAACTGCAAACTTTCCCACTGGAACGCTCTTATGCCAAGAAATTAGGTTATTTTCCTGCTTCAGCGTCTTTCAAAATAGGCCAAAATCAGCTCTGGGGGAAGTAACTGCATTTATTGCAGGGGAAGCCAGGTTTGTGGGAGGTCTCCAGGACAGCCTTGTTGATTTATTATTATTATTATTAATTATTGTATCTCCTTATTCTGGATGACAGTCCTACTCTGCTGGGTTATATAAAAGCACCTAAGGCCCTACATCAGAAAAATATATATTTCAACCCCAAAATCCAAGGGCAGAGAGAGGGTAGGAAAGGAATGGAAGCCCTTGCTCGGGATGACGCATAAAGCAAGGTGCCTGGTGCAGCCAGGAGCCATCACTAGATGGCCTGTGTCCCACGTTGAGCTGTCCCAGGATTTGTTGGGAAGATGTCACTCTAGGAGCACTCAGCACACCACAGAGGTGGGGAAGAGTGGCTCAAATCCTTTAATTAGACCTTCACTACCACTCAGAAATAGAGATGAACCCAGGCACCACTGTCTCCCCCTTACCTGTTGTCTCCAAAGTTGCCCACACTGTCACCAGAGTTGAAAAGATAAAAGTTTCCCGGTGGCATCCACCCATGACTCAGAGCATCCAGGATGGTGATGCTGTGCTGCTGCTCTGCAGCTGTGTTCCTAGCACACTCCCAATGAGCCAATTAAAGCAGACAAGATACCAAAGGAAAAAAAAAAACAAATATTCTTTGGCTGCTGCTTCGTTAAGGAATCCAAGCGCCTGTCTCCTGTCAGAACCACTGGAAGCTTTTTGCAAACGTGTGAGTGCATAAATAGTGTCTGTGTGATCGCAGCTACCCGTGCTCCTGGAGCAGCACAGAGCATCCTGCTCGCTTGCTCTGGACGTGTAATAATTAAAGGCATAAGTGACGGCTGTGCAAAATTCAATGATGCTGAAACAAGAGCACAAACTTTTTACAACCTCAACAGTGCTGCTGTCCTCTACTCTTTCTTGGCTGACATCCTCCTTTGCCAATTATTCCCATTCAGTTGCCTACTGCTACACCTGACCGAGACGGGCTGAATTCAGGGAAAAGCAACATCCTGCCTTCACCTGAGAGCACAGACCCGACTTCTTGCTCTCAGCCAGGTAGACGTAGGAGACACTCAAATGCTGAGACTTAGCTACGTTTAAAAATATAAATACCTCCCCTGGGAGAAAATCTAAACTGTCTCATAGGTAAAGGATAATGTCTCAGGGATCAGACATGGTATGAGGGTTCCATGCTGGGTTTGGTCACTTCATCTCCACAGTTATGTTGTATAATAGGGTTACTATGGTTTTTTGCTTTGTTGCTATTGCCAAAAAACAGTACATAATAGTGCGATTTGTATGGAAATGACAATGTTGGTGTGAGACCCTTCCCCTCCCCATGAAGCAGAAGGTATTTTGGACTGTAATTCCTACTAAGGCTTGCTATTGCTGCTGGTTTGTGCTTAGAGGTGGGCTAGAAAGAGTAGGTATTTCTGGACCTGACCAAAGAAACTGAGATCACATGGCTGGTCTTCCCCTAGCGACGTTGTTACAACTGCATTACCTAGGGATGCCAAGATAATAGATACAGAAATGGATTGGAAGTGTTCCCAGAATGCCTTAATGAAATTGTAAACAGAAGAGCATCTCAGAAACGCACCGACTGTCCCTGGCACAGCACCGTGAGTGCACCACGTGCACAGTGCAGAGTACCTGGGGAGGTCTTAGGACCGGGCACCTCCAGCAGCAAACCCCTGCTTGCTGAAATCCAGGTTGCTGTTCTGCAGGCAGAGCTGAGGAAGCTGCCTGTGTGAGAGCACCGTACCGCTGAGCTTGTCAGGGAGGATGCCGGGATGATCGCCGATGTGCTCCAGTGCACACCTCACAAATTACAGCTGTACCTGCACATGGGTCTCATTAGGAGCGTACAGAGGAGCTGAAACATCCCAGCACAGGCTCTGCCAGTGCCTATTCCCAGCACTCTGACATGGAGAGAAAGAATAAAGGAGTTCATTTTCATAAGAGGGACAGATGAGCCAGAAAGGGTGCCTACAGCTAGAGCTTCCCATTATATCGACGGTGCAGGTTAAGCTTGAAGGGAACAGTGGGGACCAGAGCTGTGCGCAGGCAACGGGAAAGGCAGAGAGCAGTGCTGGGTTTTTGTTTTGTTTTAGTACAACTGTACTCACTCTGCTCACTCCACATGTCTACACCCGCCTTTAACGTTACTTCCACAACTCCATCAATTTGCATGCCTTTTTATTTTTTATTTCCTACCATGGAAAAGAAAATGATTTCTGATCTGAAATAGTTTTTGACATTTAGGGAAATGTGTTATGAAAATGGCATGTCACATATTTGAAGATTTGATTTTGATAAAGACAGAAGGTGCTTGCTTTGGTCAAATCACAAAATGTGTAATTAGGGTCACCTGGTAACAGAGCCAATGAAATACTCTACCTATGGGGTAAAGGTGTGCTTATAGTCTATGAAGCAGCGTTTGACCTTGGAGTGTCTCCTGCAGCCGAGCTCCTCCTGATGCTTTGATTTATGAAGTATTTGAATAAATGAGTTATCAACCAGCAGATGATGGCTTCAGTTCCCTACCATCTGACTGAGGTCACCATTTGTCAGCCAGGCTCTGGAAACGTGAAGAGAGAAGTAGCAGATGCTGGAGCAAGGTGATGATTATTATGGCCAGCAGGAGGACAGAGGCTAAAGATGAGCTGGGGAAGTCAGAAACCTACATTTCTGTAATCATAATGCACTTTGACTCAGCCTTCCCTGCAGCTCGAGCTACTGCACAGCATTTTGTAGAGAGGATTTGTCCTGCTTGAAAAACAGCAGTGACCTTCCAGGCTGAAAGTTCAGGTGGATGCCTTTCGAAAATCAGTAGCAAAGCTGTCTTTAGTTTCAGCTGCCCAAAATGAAAGGTGTGTCTATGGTAAATAACGAGATTTACTCCTTCATCTCAGTGCAACAAACAGGTTATAACATCTAAAATGCTATTTGATTGCATGCTAAGTTGTATTTAACAAAATATGTAGGAGGTACGTTATACTAAACGTAAATGTTGTTTACCTTTGGTAAGATGTATGGCAAACTAGGATGCACGTTTGTTTATGTCACAAACATAGAAAAGAAATTGATTTTTCCCGTCAAGTATTTCTATACACAAGCTCAATACTGACAAGTCTGAGTGAATACAGTTGTTCAAACAATCTCCCAAGAATAATTCCAGTTTTCCTTTAGTTTCTTCTCTCTTCATGGATCTTCAGCAGTCTGTGGAGAACCCACAGACACGAAGAGTTTGGTTTCATTTCAGATCTTCATCCTGGCCGTCACTACACAGGGGTAAAGGCTGAAAGTCCAAGTCTAGGGGTTTTGTTCTGAATGCAATTGGGTACAGTTTTTCACAGGATATTTCCAAAAGGCCCACCCAGGTGACACAAGTCAAAAGTGCCATCTCATGGCCAGTTGGATGACTTTTCCTGAAACTGAAAACGACGAGAATTTGTTTGTGGTACTGTCCATCCCAACAAGTGCATTAGACCTTTGAGGTTAAATGTAGCCCTCATGAAAGCCAGGCATTAATGTCACCAGAGTTACATCGAGGATGTATTTAGGCCGATGTGCTCACAGAAATTTGTCGTGCAAAATGCCAAGTGTGGTTGAAAGGTTCCAGGGCATGTGTGTGCAGATGGGTAGAAAGATCTGATTTCTTTCTGCTCTGTTTGGTATTTATTATGTTTTTTTAAAAAATGTTTGAAGTAGTAATTTATTCTATATAGTGCAATTCTGTTTGTTGTCTTTATTTCCTGTTTCAATATTGAGGCTTGCTAATTTCAGGCAAATTGAGAGGTTGCAGGTGTCAGGTCAGCAAATCTGAATGAAATGGGAATGACATACAACTGAAATGCCTAGAGGGAGGGAAACAAAAGGAAAAAAAGAAAATTCCTAGAAGATTGTTACTGCCCAAGGACTGAGGTACAAATAAGGAAAAGATATTTCTGTTTCCTATTTATCTAAGTGAATCTTAGCAACTATGACCTGCGGAAGGTCTGATAAGCTCCACAATCTGTTGACCTAGGCATCACGGACAGCAGCAGCCTCAGAGTTCCTGAGGGGACGCTCCAGACTGTCCATGGCAGGTCATTCTGGAAGCTTTCACTTGTGCTGGGATGCCATTAGTGCTAGTAATATGGGAGGATTTTCCAGTGCCTGTCTGCAATTGGATCAAAATCTCTCTCATCACTGTGTGTGGATTGTGGCAATATTGAGCATGCATGGATTTTCCCTGATGAGAAACATCCTCTCGAAGATGCCAAACTGTTCTAAGGTAAATTCAAAGCGATCCACACCCCTTCTAGAGAGAGCAGAAACTATCCCCACAATGCACATTACGAGCATCAATAAAGACATCTCAGCGAGGCTAAGCCAGGAACACACATTTTATTATTTGTTTTGGTCCCTGGGAGGTCTTTGCAAAACCCTCTAATGAAAACATGACTTGGCATGTTCACAATGGATGGGAAGTTAAAGCTGAGTCCTTCCCGACATGGCTGTCAGCAGAGGAAAAACTTTCCTGGAGGTCACAGCAGGCCGTGGTGGGCCATCTTGCAGTATCTCTGCTGGCTTCCACACAGCTGAAGGAGCTGAGCCTGAGGAAAACCTACCCCAGTGGTTCTGGCCCCTACCAGAACCTGTCTGTCATGAGCAAACCGGCTTCATGAAGCACTTTTGCCCACTGGCCCCCTCCTCAGCCATTCCCCACGGTCGAGGTGCCAGGGCAGGGCCAGGGGCAGGCCGGGAGCGGAGCCATGTGACCCACTGGTACCTCGGCCTAGCCCATTGTCCAGGGCGGTTCTGGGCCCGGTCCTCACCCTGCACCCACACCGCAGGCTCCAGCAGAGGGCACAGCCAGCCAGCACCAGTGCTGCCATCTGTATTTATGAACACCTCCCAACAGTGTGGGGCAGCCTGGTGACCAGTCTGTCTCTACAACTAATTCTTCTGTGCCGCAAAACCAGAAAGACCATCACCTTCGACTTGTGAGGTAACCAGTTTTTGTAGGCATTGGGACATTCCTTGGGGATTTCTATGGTGAAGTCTGTTTGCCACCCCAGGCCTACTCCGGTCCTTCTCCTCTGTCTGTCTGCATGGGACTCCATGCAGAGAAAGGGGATTGCTCCTTCTGAGGCAGCACGTGCAGGAAAACTGATGTACAGCCTTTGGGGAGGCAGAAATCAGGAGAGACCTCAGGGAGCCATCCTTCCTGCAGTGCCTCCCGACACTCGCTTCAGCTCCGCGTTCTCCCCAGCCAGGGCCCTGCCCCTGCGGCGTAATTAACAGCCCATTTGAGTTCGTCTCTGCGTGTCTCAGTGGATCATCATGACAAGAGCAACACTGACATTATACAACATGGTAGTAATTAATACCCAGCTACAGTGCCTTGGCATCCAGGTCTTTCTTAACTGATGACCACAATCACAGACAAGCATTTATGGTATTAACAGTATGACACATTTTAATTTTGTGGACAACATGTAGCAGATAAGCAACATACTAATTAGGCATTGTATATAACAAAACACTTTCCTTTTGAGGCTTTCCAAACTTTTACGACTCAATAATGAAGTTAATCTCACTGTATCTGCTGCAATGGGAGAGCTGTTAGTTTTCAGAACTGCTGAAGCAGAGAAGTGTCACAAGTGTCTTGGAAACCTTACCATTGACCCACCAAGGGTCAACGAATGAAAGTCTTAAGGTTCTCAGTTTTGTGGTATAGCCATAAATTGTGTTTGTACTTGCTTGAAGCCTGACTGAAGTCCAATGGATATTTCAGTAATTAATCACTTTGATCTTTGGAACTCAGACCACAAGCTTCCGGTGATAAAATTTATGATCGTATGAACCAAGTGATAAAAAAAAGTCATCGTTCCTTTCCATGAGGTGTTGTTTAAAACAAGTGAGGTGCTCGGATAAGAAATGCATGAATTCACTATCCTTTCGTAAGGGAGCTGGGGAAAAGCCCTGGGCAGAAATCAGAGCACTTCCTTTGATCAGGTCCTCTTGGTGATCAGTGGTCATCTCTGGCATACGCATATCCACACCATGATGATTTCCAGAGTGATAATCTGGTAATTATGTTCGTGCTGGAAAACTCCTCTGACATCTTGGGATTGTTCTGTAAAGGGGAGAAGGGAATGACTGGGGAAATGAGTACGGATCAAAGACAGTGGGATATTTCTGTAAGAAGGTAGTTCTTTAGAAAGATTTTCCCCACTACCTGCACCTTTAAAAATCAGCAACTGCATATCTTATAATCTTATTTCATATTCAGTAATAATTAAACAGCTGTATTCACATCCCACCTTGTGCCCACGTATGGCTTAAGATGCTTTACCAGACCTTTGAAAACCTCAATTTCCAAATCAGGATCTCTTGCAACAGGTTCCTCTCCCACGCTGAGCTCAGGTCAGCTAAGCCAAGCAGGCCTGGTAACTGCTTCTGGCTGGTGTGGCTGGCCCATGGCTAAGCTGTGTCAAGCACTCTGCTCTCACTAGGACACTCTGCTCTAAGTTGGGACTGCAGCAACATCCTTGGACAGCACCTGGCCAATGCAAATCACTGCACAAGCTGCTCACTTTTTCGTAGGTGCCTTATCCCCTCTAATGGGCTGAATCAGCTCACAAAGAAGCCAGGGCAGTGGCAGAGGTGGGGACCAACCGGAGAGCAGGCAGCAGAAACTCCCCTTCTGTGGCAACGGGATTGGCTCAGCCCTTCCACCCAGGTAGTCTTCACCTGCAAGTGAGGCAATCCGTTAAAGCAGAGACCAGAATGACCTGTCATTTGGGAATGCTTCCCAAGTTGCATTTACCCTCCACATGATCTGCAACCTCCAGAGGAGTCATTTCTGTGGCCTCTTTGTTGGAATGAGAACAACTTTGGTACATAGGCTAGGGCACCCAGCACATCCCTGGGGCTGGCAGGCAGGACGGGGGGGAACAGCTGTTGGAGGCCAGCTGGGATGCTGGAGGACATCTCAAAGGGCACTATGAGACACCCTCATCTCTGCAAATGCCTTGAGCACAAAGTAAGTGATGGCAGAGTTCTCAGCTCTGACAAACCACAGCTCCATCCCCACTGATAAAGCTGCCCAGGAGGTCGGGCAGTATGAGGCTGGGGAAGTGGCAGCACCAGCCCACAGACTTCCTCATGCCTCTGATATAGTAACGACATAATGAATGTACAACTGGGTACCAACGCTTCCTTGTGACCCCACCGACTTCCTACAAAAATCCTGGCAGTTTTATTGTCTTGATTTGCTCTTATTTCTTCATGCCTTCCTTCAATCTAATGCTGACACAGAGCTTTTTTCACACCAACATAAAGCATTTCTGAGGCCAACAAACACCTGCGTAGTCCATAGATGTTCAAAGATATATTCAAAAATTAAAGGCAGCCTTTTAAAAAGGGATTCTCTGTGCAACTGCTTTTCTGTACAACCACTTTTCTGCATGACTTTTCTTTCCTGTACTCTAAAGAGCACAGAACTCTAAATTGCAAAGTAAAGTTCTTTTATAGACTATTTTTGCACAGATTCCAGATGGCACAGAGCAAGTGACTTTGCTATGTAAAGCTAAAGATTTTAAAGGAGGTGACTATAAAGACACACTCAGCTTTTGTACCCCCTTCATCACTGACTGCAGGATTGCTCCAGCCAATGAAGCAGAAGAAGAAGAGAAAATCTCAGCAATCACTTTCCATTTTCAGTTTTGAAGCAGTAACCTAGGTGTCTTTTTTTTTGGTAAATCCCCAAAATGAAATATAATCAATATTTGTCCGGTTAAACATTTCATTGTTGTATAGTAGAGTGAGGCCTTCTTTTCCCCCTTTTAAATCAGCGAGCCTTTGTGCATACCTGTATGGTCTCATCAGCACCATCAGAGATTATGCAGCATAACTGACGACTGAGTCGTCATTTTAATAGTTTCTGCATGGAATTTGGGTAGCACATCCATATTTTATTTAATAACAGTGGTAAGCAGTAGTAAGATTAACCATAATGGAGAAGTGGTAATTAACAGGGATTAATCCTGTTATTGCTTTCCTGCTAAGGAATTCCAGGTGATGGCTCTCATCTTTTAATGGACAGCGAGTGGGTTGAGCACGGCTTCCAAATGCCATTGCTGCCTCTCTTGCCTCAGACAGCAAGCACAGCAACGCAGCTCAGCCCTGCTGAGTCCAGCTGGACTTTCCAGAGCTATTGCAAGCTGGCCCCACAAAAGCCCACAGCAGAACAAGGATCTGTAGGTACTGCAAGCTGTGGCAGCTGGGATGGAGCCTGTGAGCAGTTTGGCAATACCACTGCTGCCCGTTCTCTAGGCAAGGAAGTGTAGTGAACTCATTTGCTCAGGAGAGATAGTGATATCAGTTGTTCAGGCTTTGGAAGCAGATAAACCTGCACAGAAGAAAGCAGGTGAAAGGCCTGAGCCTGCTTAATGACGTCTTCTAATCACTGCTGGCAGACAAGCTCCATGCTAGGGGCTGAAACCACACAGACAAAAACCCGACCGCAAGATTCTCAGGATGCTCAGTATTTCCATGTGCTTCCTTGGAGCACTGGTCAGCCTTCTGCTCTGTTTCAAAGATCACTAAGTACACAGAAACAGCCTTTCAAGAAATTTAAAATGTGAATTAATAAATTAGATTCTACGATTCCATGATTCTTTACAACATGGTTGCACAGACCCGTTACTTCAACCATTTGTCCCATTAATCGCAATACAATTAAAAAGTAATATGTAGGAATGCCAAGCAAATATCTGTGTTAACATCCAGCACCAAGTACCACAAAGCCTGTCTCCTCTCCCAGCCTCTGCCATGGACTTGTGGCATGACCTCAGTGTGCCCAGCGTAGGTACCCAGCTCCAAACCTGTGTGCCCCGTTGGAGCTTTTTGCCTTTCACTTCTCTGTCCTGCCTCCTTCTGTCAAAAAATAGATCATTTTTGTTGACCTCTCAGCACAGAACATGAATTTTTTCTCTCTTGAATATACTGATGGGATCAAACCCAAGAGTCTAATGAAGAAAGGAAGCTTTCAGTGGTGTTCTCTCCCTGGCTTGTAGGGATGGAAAGCTCTACAGAAAATGTAGAAAGAAAACTCCTGCCTTTTGCCTATGAATGAATACCATCTGGAGCACTCTTAGAACTGCTACTAGTGTATGGAAGATGGGAAATACAGATTTTATGATTTGTATGGAAATGGCTACAAGGAGGGAGGTTTTGCCTTTGGATTGCATTTTATGCACAAGACTTTGCGTGCTTGGTAACCACAGAAGATTTTCCACTTCTTGCCACAGAATCACGGCCTTGGAGCTTAAGCATGAACTGCAAATTGCTTCACTTCCCCTGTCGCGGCATGAGCTGTACTACAAACAACGCAGGTGAGCCTAGAGATAGGTGGTTTCAGAGCACCCTGGTGGTTTTTAAGCACGTGATCAAGCTGAAGTCTTTGGCTACTGTAGTGCAGCAGAATAGGAGTATATCAAGACACGGCTTATTTCATAGATCACAAAGATGGCACAGTAATTCAGCTTTCAATTCCTTTACGACATTTTAATTCTGATTAGTGCTGACTAATGATTTACTACAAGCTGGCTGCCCGAGCTCAGCAGTTTGCTCGTGGGCTTTGCTCAGCCCCACCACAGCAGCCACTCAAGCCCTGGCATCACGCAGCGGCAGACAGACCTGGGCTGACAATAAATGGCCCTTGGCCACTTTTGTTGTGCATTCCCTGGCACCTGATGAACACTTTCTCTTTGGAAGGATCGGTCAGGACCAGCTGGAAGCCCCAGGGACATCTCCCTTCTTCATTCTGCCGTTATTTCCATCCAAAGGCACCACTGTGTCATTCCCAGATTATGGGGTACAGAGGAGCCCCCAGTTTTCTCCGATTTGTGTGTTGTTTCACTTTCAAGTAAGGCAAAATTGTAGAGAGAAATTAAATCCTTTAATACAACAATTGATGCAGATGGGAAAAGGCTTTCAACACACGGGCCTCCTTCAAGCTTTTGTTTGTTTTAGTAATTGATGCTGTCTTTAAATCACAATGTCATCTCTTGTCGCCTCTTCCTATACCTTATGTTGACTTGTCAGCAATATAACATCTCGTTTCCCAGCAGCTGCTAAGAGTTTGGTTGAGACCCAGCTATACATCGGCACGGCAAACTATTCAAAATCACTCCTTACAGCAATAGAAGCCTAATGGCTTTTGTAATAATTTAACACTGCGACAGGGAGGAAAAAGCATTTGCTGAGTAGCAGGAATGATGATGGTAAGGTGCCCAACCTGATCTGACAGTTCTTTGTAAATCCTGAATGCATCATTCAACCAAAGGGTCTCGGGCAAAATGGAAATGGCATTAATGTCTATCGGGTATAAAATGCAGCAGTTAGCTGCTACACACTCTGCGCAGCCCTAGGAGGAGGTCTGAACAAGGGGAACAGAAATTAATGTTTGATAACTAGCCACTTACTGAATGGGACAAGGAACCCACAGGAAAAATATAAAGGTATGAATGTACGCTGAGGGACTGACTGAGGTTGTGATCCCTGGCTTTGGAAAACTTCATTTTGAAACCTTCTCATTCTCTCCACATCCCATTATTTACAACTTTCTCACTGCTTTCATCTGAGAATTAACGAAATTACTTTTTAAATGGTTACATAGAAGTTATTTCCCCCTAAAATAGGCTACAGATTTTTGTTTGCTGTTCTCAAATGCAATTGATAGAAGCACCTAGAAGCAGGGCTTACAGACTCCTCCAGGCCGTGGAGGTTTTATATGTTGTTCCAACCATTTGCTGGGGGGAGGAAACCCCTTACGCCAACTTCAACCCACCAGATACTCACGAAACCTTGTGTTCAAGACACGTCTAGATGTGGTGCTAAGGGGCATGGTTTAGTGGTTTATTTGGCAATCTTGGTGGTAGGTGGATGGTTGGACTGGATGATCTTGGAGGTCTTTTCCAACTTTTGTGATTCTATGATGCTATGAAATAATCAAGTGGGATAAGCCACTAAGTTGCCCAAGTTTCAAATACGAAATAGTTTCGAGCTGCAAAAAGGGATGTGGAGTATTTTTTCCCAAATGAAAATTTCTGGTAAATCCAGAAATCCTGTTTAATCACTTCTCCAGAACAAGCCCCCCTGCTGTAAACATGGAAAATTATTTTCCTTGTAAACAAATAAAAGAATCTGTCCATGGATTGGTTTTAAGTGGAGCAAAAAGTAGAAGCATGGCACTGTTACTCTCTCATAAACAAAAAATCCAAGCAATAGGCTCGACTCGAGAATTATTGGACAAGATTTTGCAAGAAATCAGAATGGTTTGTTCCACCCTCCGGATCTGTTCGTCATGATAGCCTGCCTGGTCATAGGAAGTGAATGGTGAGATTGTCTGTCTGCAACCCCTCCAGCCTTAAGGCAGAAGAACCTAAGTTTACAAAGCGCATGGATATTCTGGGGTCCAGATTCACGTGTTTCGGAGCCTGGAGGGGCAGTCACCCGGAGAGGAGAGCAAAGGCAGCTGTGCCTACACCCTGCCCCACTGCAGCCCGGTGGCTGGGAAAGCAGACGTGAAGCTGTCCTGAAAAGCCCTGCGCTCCGAGCTGCCCTTCTCCACCTGGAAAGCAAGGAGAGGAGCGTTCCTCATCCACTGCATCATGTCCGTGCAGGCAGCAACCTCCTCGGGGAAAGGACTACGGGACCTGGGTGTGCTGAGGGCCTCTGGTACAAGAGGGGTGAGCAAGGATGGGATAACGCAACATGGCCTCGCAGTCTCAGTGTGAGTGGAGTGTTCTGCCCTCAGATGATTACAAAAGAAGAAGAGTTGGTCAGGACAAAAAGAAAAAATCTGAAAAATATGACTCTGAAGAGTACAGCAGTCAAAATGGAGATGGGAACATCAGGCCGGTTGGCTGCTGGCATCCCACGACTCCAGGGCTCCACGTGATGATTTTCCTCAGTGCTTGGGTGATGTTAAGCACTTCCATATTGAGGAGAACTGAAGTCCATGGGAGCCATGAGTGTGCTGACCTGCGCTGGCTCTGCTTGCTTCTGGCTCCCTCAGCACAAAATCCTTTAGGCCACAGAGCTGGGCAGGATGCTGGGTGAAGCACACATGGGGTGCTGCTGGGGCCAGAGTGTCCGAAATACCCCAACAATTTGTCAGGACGGTATCTCCGATGAAAGCAGTTTTATTTGCAATTGCAATGGCGGGTGCCCTGCAAGCAGGAGCTCGTGCTTGTGGAAGCAGTTTCACGTCTTTTGTGCCCTACTTGTGCCCTTACTTTGTGCCTGCCGCTTGTTTTCTTCTTCCCTGGTTCCTCACTGGCTGAGCCCTTCAGGTTCACAAACTTCCCGATGCGTGCTGCTCGCTAAACACTGATGCTACCAACCCTTAATTTCTCCTCTTTGGTTTTTCCCCCTTTTTTTCTCCCAACTTTACTGCCTTACATTTTTGCATGCATTTTGCTTATAATTACGCTGACATGCATTCTCCTTAGCACCTGCAGCCAGTAGTTTTCCACTGGTTCAATCAGCTTTCGTCCCTTCTCACAACATGTTACAATCTTTGTAGCCATCACCTTGGATTTTGCCACCAAGGCCTTAACACGCACAGCAGTATACTTTGTACTTCTTTCGCTAGTCCTAGCGCAAAAACAAGATTGCATCTCCCACAGCCGGAGACACCAGCGCACAGCAGATGATGCAGGAAAGACAAAACCAAGGATACATCAACGCGCCCTGAGCGGATAGGGCTCCGCGCTCGGCTCCCTGCCCCAGCAGGTGCACGATGGATGGATGACAACGCAAGAAGGCCACGCGGGGGGATGCGGGGTGCGCGCTGCTGCCCGCGCTGCTCCGCCGCGGGCCGGGGGCTGCGCTGCGCTGCGCNAATTCGAGAAGCAGTTCAACGAACATGAGGCCATCCAGTGGATGCAGGAGAACTGGTGAGTGCCGGCGCCGAGCCCGGCCGCCCGCGCGGCCCCGCGCCGCCGTGCGCGGCCCCGGGGCTCCGCCGCTCCCTGCACCCCGCTTCCCCCTGCGGAAACTTCATGGGCAGCCCTGCCGCTAGCAACTTCGCGGGGGGGGGCGCCGGGAGCCCCCTCCCCGCCGCGGCCGCCCACCCGCCTGGGCCTCGCCGGGAGCGCCTCGGCCCGGGGAGCTGCGGGGGGCAGGAGGGTGCCGGCTCCTGGGGGGCTCGGGCAGGGGCGTGCAGCATCCTCCCGTGGCTCCCTGGGCTTTTCCGAAGGGCAGGAGGAGCAAAATCTGAGTGTTTGTGTGTCGCTGTTCTCCTGCAGGCGTGGGTACCCCGTACCATCGCTGTCGGTACCGCATCATCACTCATGTGGGTACCTGTATCCCTCCTGGGGGTGCCCCCAACTGCTCCTATCTCAGGAGAAATCAGACTACGTAGGTGTTCTTGGGCTGGGAGCGCTGGCTGCTGCCCATTTTGTCTGTGTTCTGGAAGAAAATTGCCATTGGAGCAGGGCAAACTGGATGGAGGGGTGATGGCTGAGTGTGTGCGTTAGCAGGATGGCCCACGAGGGATGCAGTTCAGATTAAAGGACATGACGAGGAACCAGGGCTCCTGAGTCGTCCTTGTGGCTCTCCTGCACTTCATTAGGTGACCTTGAGACAATTACATAACCTCCCCTGGGCCTCAGTTTCCCCAGCAGGCAGAGACCTGGGGGGATAATGCTGAAATGCCCTCGTGGGGTGCTTTGGTGACTTTGGTGATGTTTGCTGAGGGCCTGGAGGATGTCAAGCACTACAGAAATGCTGAGCAGCATGGTGAAGCCTCCCTTCCCATCCGTCTGCTGCAGAGGTCACCCAGCTGTGGCTCCAGCAACATCCCTCCAAGGAGAGGCCATCAGCTTTGTGCTTCTGCTGAGCAGCCAAAGGGACAGGATGCTCCACGCACACGCTTCTCATGCATCTAGTGTCTCCTTCTGTAGAGGAGCTGATGAATTAGTAAGTTTGGTTCACGTGAAGGTAAAGGAGAAGAGCAATCTGCTTGTGGCCCAGGAACATTCCTAGGAACGAGATGGAGCTGTCCCAGCAGGCTTTTCTTGAAAATGCTGGTGAGGCTTCATCCAAATTTCAAGTCAGCTTGTGCGTTTTCATCTGAAGGAAGTTTTCTCACTCAGTGAAACAGGTCCTGTTCCAGCACATGAAATGTTGGAAGAAAACTAGCAGAACATGCAGCAGCTGAGGGCCGTGCAGGAAGGCTTTCCCTCTTCCTATCAGGGTGACTGTGTCTGACTTAGCAGGCATTCTGATTCCTTGACTTCCTGACTTAGTGGGCATAACTTGAACATATACATATGAACATAAGGTTTTGAAGCAGGCATGAACACCGTTGTTTGTTCCTTGACAGGAGGATGGATGAGGGGCCTGGCTTCCTAGAAGACTATGGCAAGATTTTGTACTCTAAATAATCATTACATGGAGGTAAACAAATCCTGGAGCTGTGGCATTTGTTGTTTTATTTCCACCTTTGAAATAGTTCTTGATACATCACAAGGCCAAAAAATAATAATAGTAATACAGATCTATAGTGTGTGAGGGGGAAGGAAGTGGCTGTAAGTGTTGGATACATCTTCTGGGTTTTGTGGAACATCTGTGGAGTTGGACTCCATCGCGTATGAAGATAGACCAGAGTAAGGCAGGACATGAATCCCTTATCATACCCTCTGGGTTCTGGGCTGTTTAAATACTGATGAGCCCTTTTAATTAAAACTCTTCCAGCCAAGAGCTGGAAAGGCTTGAATGCAAAGCCCGAGGTAGTGGCATGCCCCCGGGTACCGGCGCGGTTGGCTTGGGTGGGTCATGGTGCAAGGAACGAAATGGCTGCTTCTCTTTGGCTGGGGCTGGGCCTCCATCCTCTGAGCCTTCTTCAAGCTGTTCCCCAGGGCAAAGCAATGTCATGGGGCACTTCGCACATCACCAGTTGCAGGTACCTGTGTTTGCCTTCAGCACGCCTGTGTGCTGGGGTTGTTCTCACTCCCATGTCTGCCTCTGAGGCCTACGTGGGTGCAGCCACCCTGATGGCGGAGTGGTCTGACAGCAGCGAGCGAGGGCCTCCTCACCTCATCCCAGGTGTTCCACCCTCAGTCCATGGAGACCCTCATCCCCCAGGGAGAAGGCTCTCTGGAGCCTGGGCCTACGTTAGCATTACTGTTGTGACGCAAACAAACAGTCCGTTCCTGGTACGTCCAGGCCCATGGGCTTCGTGCCTCCTCAGCGTGCCATCCCACTGCCCAGCTGGCTCCCTGCATCCTTCTTCGGTTCATGGAGACCCTCATCCCACAGGGAGAGAGCTCTCTGGAACCGGGCCTATGTTAGCAGTGCTGTGTAGGGGCCATGGTTGTGATGCAGAGGGAAAACAAGTGTTCCGTTCCCACTACTTCCAACCCCATGGGCCTCGTGCCTCCCCGACACGCTGTCTCGCTGCCCACTTGGCTCCATGCATGGAGGACAGGGGCAGAGAGGTGGTTTCCTGCCCCACGCCAGGGATGGCAGGTTTGGAGGAGCTGATAGGTCCATCCAGTCTCGGGAAGCTCCTCGACTTTTGTTCTGGGAAGGCTGTTGTTTACCACCCCGCGCAGGGTGCCATCAGATAGCTGGCTTTGCTTGTAGCACCCCTTTGATCTCATCACGCCCGCACTGTGGGAGTTGTGATTTCAGTGAGATCAGGATTAAGCCAGGTGTTTATTAAAACGATTGCTTAAAATGAATCCTCGGAGCAAACTCTCCCAGCGCTTCCTCCCAAACTTCCTCCAAGAGAGATGAAGCAAATAATCTGCAGCTTAGTATTATTTCTAGTCAAGCTGCTCCACGAGGACAGACTCGCAGCCCATCGTTTCTCGGCAATAAATTGATCTGTATTGGTGCAGGGGACGCAGGGCTCAGGCGGAGGGGCCGGCAGTGCTGTGATCCCGGCCGTGGGCAGCACGGCGGCAGAAAGCACGGAAAGGAGCAGAAGTGGCGGGGATGGGTGGTGGGAGCGGGGATGGCCGGGTGCCCCCGCGGCACGCCGCAGAGCGCCAGGTTGGGGCATCGGCACCGAGCGACAGTCGTGCCTGTTATAATTGTCTGGCCAATAATAATTATCTTCAGATGTCTGCTGACGAGGGGCTCGCCAATGGGGAGGCAGGAGGCCTGTGCTGACTGCGCCGAGATTATCTGGCTGGGGTGACGTCACGCGAGGGCTTGCCGAAAATCCCAGAAACTTTTCCTCCGCTGCTCCGCCGGCTGCGGCAGAGCCCCGGGATCCCATCCCGAGCACTGGGTGCCCCGGGACAGCGGCTGCCTCCCTGCTGCAGCTCTTCCCATCCCTCTCTGTGTCTCTCCATTTCCTTTAACCCTCGGCAGCCTGCTCTCAGGTGGCAGCAGTGGGATGAAAGCGGAGCGTGTTGCTCCCCAAGGATGCTGTGGGGCCACGCGGTAGGAAGTGGCCATTTTTGTTAATGAACCTGCAGGAAAGAGTGAAGCACTGTGCAAAGTCAGCAGCACTTCGTTTGTTTTTTTTCTGTGGAGGCACTGGCAAGTCAGACATGACTCTGAACTTAACTCTGTGAGCTCTACATTAGTGTGAGTGTTGGTGCATTTGTAACACCCCACGCCCTCGTGCAGTAGGTTGGTTTTAACCTTTTGTTATCTGAAACTTGCATGTGGCAAGGGGCAGAAAGTGCCCCTGGTCCTGGCAGAGATTTACACCCTTTCCAGTCCAGATTGAAAATAGATGTGGAAAGGCAGAGGGTCAGCCCATTTGGGTTTGAAGCCGTGCTTGTCTTTTAATAATTCATGCAGGCACCACCGTTCTGGACAGGTTTGTTTCCTAAATGCAGAACAAGCTTCTCTCATCCACTTAAGTACTCTTACCTCATGCAAAAATCAAGAACGAGAGGCTGTGCCTATCTCTCCAGGCATACACGTGTGGCAGCCAAAAAACCTGATGTCAATTACTTCTTGCTTTTTTGTTTTGTTTTGTTTTTTTTAAATCCTGAGTGCTTGCTAGCTGCCAGCAGAGCAGGAGGAGGGATGCTGCAGTCAGAGAGTCATTAAGGTTGGAAATGACCTCTAAGATCATCGAGTCCAGCTTCCACCTGCCAGTTACCCTGTCCTTCTCCTGCGTGCCGTGGCGAGGACGCAGAGGGCAGTTGTTTGAGCTGCCCTTCACCATGGAGGCTGTTTTACTTGACCAAGTACAGACAGCCTGAGGATGTAGGCTCCCTTTGCATTTATTCCAGTGCCTGGAATGTACTGCAGCATCACAGAGCTCTGCCTCCCTGAAAGTGCAAGGACAGAGGCAGTGGGGAGCAGCAGCACTTGTCGTTGCAGGGTTCAGGTGCTCAGGTATTTGCTGTCCATGGGTGTAAGAACAGAATAGAAAAGGCGGTGGCACACAAATATCATCCTGAAGATGAATGTGTTGGTGTCTCCTAGAATCAGCCAGCTGCTGAAACGCAGACGTTGGCCTTTCCCTCACCCTATCCCGAGGTTGAGCACATCTCTCGTCGCGCGGCTTCATGAATTTTTAAGCCCCAGAGAGTGAAGGCATCTCTTCTGCTTTGCGTGTGAAACACCATGTTCTTGTGGGAATAGCAAGCTCGTAAGAATGGCCAGCATGAACTCATTTAGGAGCTTGCCATCATTTTCAAAAGTGAATATGAATATTGAGGAGCATTTCTGTTTAGGAAGAGCTGTAGGATGCTGAATTACTTCTAGACTGCGGTGCAGATCCACCCTATCCCCTTCCTCTGCTAGACGTGCCAGCCCTGATATATCGTGGGGGATTTCTCCCCATGGAAGGGACTGTTTGCCCCTTTATGGCTGTTTCTGTTAGCCTGCAGATAAATGCACCTATGCAGGGATAGACGAACAGACAGACTGACCAACCTTTGGGCTTTGCAGTTTAAATCCATGCAGAGTTGGTGGGAGGAGGCACCTTGCACTCTGCCATGACTTTCCAGTCTCTGCCAGGACATCACGAGGATGGGCAGAGGTGCAAGCTGGTGGCTCTCCAGGGTCCTTCTGTGCCCCAGGCAGGTGCCATGTGAGCAAGTACCCCACGATTGGCCCTGGCCATTCTCCATGTGGAGAAGACAGCAGTTTCTGAGACCGCAGATGACCTGCTGCCAGCAGTTCTGCTGTCACCTTGTGTGCCTCTGGACTCTTCTAGGCATTGCAACAGTGAGGCCTTTCCTGACTTTTCCATTTTCAGTCACTGATGTGCTGCCCGCTGTTGTTGCGATTGGCGTGTTTTCCTCTTGTTAGTTTTTATGAGACAGACACTGCCCATGTGGTCCCTTGCCACCCAGAAATCTTCAGAAAACGTCTTCTGGAACGGCAGTGAGTAACATTTATTTGAGGGCAGCTCTGTATCCTTCTCCCCGCCCCGAGTGGCACAGGGAGCTGTTACTGTGTGCTGGTGGGAGAAGCACCTCTGGCAGGCTGCAGTTAATTTGTGAGATCCTGGTCTTCCACTGAGCTCTGTACTGGTAGATGTTGCCTTTTGATGGGCTCGGGGTGAGCAGAGCATCACCACTTGTAATTCACTGCATCGTTAGGACTCTTGCTTGTAAATGCCCTTCTCCCAGACCAAAGCATTGAAGATGCAGTCAGCCTTCGTGTCCTTGCCATCTATTGCTCCTTGAGGAGTGAAGCCTGGTCCTGTTCCTGTTGGTCTCAGCAGAGAAAGGTCTGGCCAGTTATTGAACCCTCAGGCTTTTGCTTTGTGTTTGGAATTGATGTCTGCTCCACAGCAGCCTGTAGTGGTGCTGGGGATAAAGGGAGGTTTGTGCTCGTGTCTTCCTTTAAGTCATTACACAGTCTCTGCCCCTTGCTCAGGAGCCTAGCCCAAGCCCTTCTCAGCTGTCTTTGGTCTGATAGCTCATACTGATAAATGTGGAGATTAAAAGTGGGGGGAAGCTTTGTAAGGGAAAGGCTGTAGCGTTGTGTTTTCCTGGCTGTTAGCCCTGGTTACCCAGGTGCCTTCGGGGTGTGGGCAACGGGGACGAGTGGACGGTGACACAGAGACCTGCTTCGGGGTTTGTTGTTGATGTGCAGGAGGGTACAGAGCTGGGATCTCTCTTTTTGCTTCAAGGGTAAACTTTCTGAGTGCTTGTGGAGCTTTCTGTAGCTTTGAGAGTGATTTTTAGTACCACATCCACTGGGATTGCATGAGGGAGGATGATGGAAAGCAGTCTTTTGAAAGCTTAATCATGAGTTCAGATGCTTTTTTTTCTAATGGAAATGGGCAGAGGTTAAAACATACTATTATTTTAAAATGAAACATAAACTTTTGACTGACACAGAATGTATTGAGATGTGAGCTGTTAGCACAACCACATTACCTGCATCCTGCTACCCAGTGCTTTTTTTCTTGTGAACCATTTTCTCAGCCCACTTGAGCCCTGTTCTGGGCAGGAGCAGGAAAAGTTTGCCTTTATGCCTGCACAGTGCCCCATCCATGAGCAAAGCCCCCAGCACTGCTGGCACTGTGAGCCCTGCCATTCCTGCTCCCATGCGTTTGTGTCCCCGCAGAGCAACACGGCTGTGGCTGCACCTGGGCTCGTTCAAGGAGAAAGCTCTGTCACTTCATCTGCGGGCTTGCCAGAGTGGTGATGTGTACTGCTTTCCCATCCAAAGTAGCATTGCCACATAATACTTTCCCTGTGCCCTTTGTACTGTGTGCTGTTACACATCTTCAGCTGCAAACCTTGTTGACTCTTGTGGGGACAACAATCTTACCTTTGGTTGCCACGCGTCTTACTGGTGGTAATTGTGGACCAGGAGCAGGTGGATGGGCTCCAAAAGCAACACGACCTTGATCTGTCTGGAGAAGTGGCTAGGATGTTGCAGATGAGACGTGGCATAAAGTGATGAAATGATGGGCAGATCTTGTCCCTGCCAAGCAGTCTTTGACCCTGAGTGGGGAGAGTGGGTGTTTGGCATGGGGAAGAGAGGAGATCATGTGGGTCGGTCACTTACTTCATGGCAGGGATCCTGGGGCTTTGCAGAGGACAGGCAGTGGTTTGTGCACTGCACAAACATGCGAGGGGAGTGATGGTCAGTGCATCTCTGAGGGTGTGGGGAACACGGCTCCAAACTGAACGCAGCCATCTTGTACAAAACCACATCCATCAGCCAGGATTGGTACTTCAGAAAGTGCTCAAGTTCCATGATTCCCATGAACACTGGGGACTTATCTCTGAAAATTGTTCTTTGTGTCTCTGTTCCGTACCTGGAAAACAGGGAGCAATTTCTTTCTGGGGTATCACATTTTGTTTGTTTTGTCATCTCACAGAGGTGATCCCGAGCTGGTAAGACCTATACGAGTAGTTACATTACAAGCACTCAGAAAACCTAACTTTGATGCTAATACTGTGCAGCTTTACGCTTGTGCTAACACTGAAGAGTATTTCGTTCTTGGCAAGGATGTGGGGCAAAGTTTTCTCCTTGGTTGTAGTAACTGGGAGTAAGAAGAGCTGCTCTAACACTGAAGGGAAGGTAGTTTATTGTTTTTTATCATGGGATTAAACTGAAAAAGTCCGGACCATTCTTAATTGCAAATTTATGGAAGGAATTGTCCTTCAAATAGTCCAATTAAACTTCAGACTACTCAACATCTTCTGATGATAACTTTTAAGTAGAATTTTTAAAACTTGCTAGTAATTAGTTCCAGCATATGAAGCCTGCAAATTGAGTGAAAAATGAGTTGATCTTCATCCACGATCCTCCATTTGAATGCCTTGATTATGATGTCTGATGGCTTCACTTACCTCTGGACATGGAATTTATGGTCAGTCCAGAGTATTGTTAAGGTTGAATATCTGCCCTGTGTGTCTTGAGCCATCAGTCATATAAACACACCTAGAAAGAACAATCCTAGGGATTGCCAGTTAACAATTTAAGAGGAAGAAACAATGGGCCGAGTTCATCTCAGTAAAACCACCAGGATGATGATATTGAGGAGTCTGATCCTCTGGCTCATAATATTGTCTGGCTTTCCTTTTTTTTTTTTTTCCCTTTTTCATTTAGAGCTGTTAAGAGGTACTTAAGATGGTAGTAAAATCCCCCAAGTATAAACAAAAGCAGGATGCCAAAGTTATTGCACTGTCCCATTCAGATAGTGGTTTTATTAACAAATCTTTACAAAGTCTGGCTTTTCTCTTATGAAGTTTTCCTTTTAGCTTTAATTGGGAATTCTCCCTCTAGGTCTCCAGTTCCCCCGTGCATCTGCTGAATGCAGGACTTCTGCTAATGGGAGTTTTGTGGTTTCTATCACACGACATAGGCAGGCAGCTGAAAGCCTGGGCTTTTCTTCCTCTCTGTGCTCCCTGGAGGGGCTGGTTTTCCAACTCCTTTTTCTTGTCTTTTCAGGTCACAGTCAAGGGAGGTGTTTGTTCTTAGCAGAGAAGTTTCTGGACAGCTTAGGTTTAGATTTCTCGCTTGTTGTTTCTCCTTCATCCTTGGGCTGACAGCTGGTGATTTCACTGTTTCCTAGGTAGAAGCTGAAATCCCAGTGTTGCGTTATGTGAAGGCTCATCGGGGTTCACAACACTGATTGTGGACCCATGATGAAACGAGTTATTCAAGAGACAAGTATTTTGAGATGCAGGATGTTTTCCTTATTTTGTGATGGCGTTGCCCCATTACGTTTTTTTGTAAGACACTGCTGTTGGCCGCTGTCTGAAACAATATACTGACCTGCTTTGACCTTTCACCTCGCTTGGACACTCCTGTGTGCTTAAATACCCTTTTTTGATCTCCTGCCTGATGAAGAAAACACTATTTTTGGTACCACACACAAAAGAACTCTCTTTTGCAGTGGCTCTGCGTACACAGACCATCGGTTTGTTTTGTTACATCAATATTTGTTGTTTCGGAGCTCTGTAAATACGGTGGAATTCAATTCATTATCTTAAAATCTTGCTTGGATTGGCAATTCATGCCGGTTATGTTACCATCATGCCACTGCATTTCTGTGGGGCTGGTGCGAGGCAAGGTGCCCCTTGTCCAAGGCACCTCGGTCCTTGATTTCTGGAATAGAGCAATAACAAAACAAGAAGGCTGCTGGCTTGTGGCTTTGCTCCGCCTGTGTCATATCTCATTATGAAAGGCTCCTCTCTTTTAAAATGCACGTTGCAGCAACTAGCTGGGGACATCCTGGGTAAAATCTGTAGTAAATCTTCTGCTGGCTTCAGTAGAAGACATACTGTTTTTAAACTTGTATGTGTTAGGTAAACGGAATGTAGCATCTGGTCTGTAAAACGATTGTGACGACATGCGTATTTTGAAACGGTCATTACTGTAAGAGGAATAATTGGGAAAGATGCTAGAAGAGTATGAAGTGAAAGGAGATTGTGTCTACATTGAGGAAGAATACACACTGGGCTGAAAAAATGGGCAATCCAGGGAGAAATAGCAATTCTAAGAGCTAACACATTGTTTTACTGCCTTGTGAGTGAGCAGCGCTCTTCCCTGTGCTTTTCCTAGTAGTGTGCCTTTGACTGAAAAGAAAGATGGACTAAGGTAAGAAAAACGAATCTGTTCGCATCTGTTGTGTAAAAAAGCAGAGAGCACAGATTTCGACCTCAGGCTTCTCAAACTCTCTTCTTGCCTTAGCAGTCCCCGTGACTTCAGCAGCTGTGATGTCACAGAACATCTTCCCTAGTGCAATGGTGGTGGCTCCAGGGTAGACCTGCAAGGTATGTGAGATCCTGAGGGTGGTCCTTGGGTCTCGGTGAACTTTTGTGAGTAAGGTGATCAGTTTTGAGCTACATCAACTAAAGTGGTCTATGTAATTGAGAGAGGCTCGTGACAGACCATGAGTATCTTGCCTATGCTTCTCATTCACAATTTTGTTCCAGCCTTTTGTCTTCACAAGCTGTGTCCTGATGAACTTGCTAGTTACAATCCAAATTTATTGCTGACACAGAGGAGGTCCAGTTCCATTAAACTAGGTGATGTTACATCTGCTTAAAGGGGATGTGAATTAAGCATCAGATGCCTTTAGCACATTTGCGTTGCTTAAATTTTCAAGAATGAGTCTTGGTGGAATTTCAAGTAGCTCTTGTGTTGTTAAAACACTGATGCTTCCTGTGTTCCTTGTATTACTGTGGAGAGTTATTGTGTTTCAGTATCCTTTTGCTCTTCACTATGGTCTAGACCGAATCTCCCAGTCACATACTAGGTGAGTTACATGCTTTAATGACAGAAAGGTAGGTATCATCTCTGATGATAGGAGGGATGCCTTGCAAGCAGTGGCTCTGCACCGCTACCGGGGCTGCTCTGAGGGCTGCTCAAAGCCACTGCGCCTGGAATTCTCTCCAGACTAGGTTGACCAGTTCACTCACTTTCAGTGAGGTCTTTTCTCATCTCCAAAGTCTTGTATGACATGAAAGGAAAGAAAGACTTGGATTTCCAGTGTTTTTGAGAGCCTCCCATGGTGCATGCAGTAGGTCGAAGCACATCAGGTCTAAGCTGTGTACCGCCATGTATTTTCCTTGCCCTCTGCCCCTTGAATGTCAGCCAGCTTGTGAGGCAACAGCGTCAGCCTCGCTGTCGTGAACCTTGCACACAGGGTTGGTGTCAAGGTGGGTTGGCTGGCAGTATTTGCTGGTGCTGGAGGAGCCTTTGCCCCACTAATCATGCCACGTAACCACGGCTGCAGTCAGCTGGCCAGGGCCACTTGACACGGCTTCACCTCCTGTGGAGCCTCAGAAAGGTCTGGTGAAGGCAGCAAACTGTCCAGCTGCTCCAGCTATAGCTTTCCTGGAGGCTGCCTGTGTGGCTTTCCCAAAAACAACTACCAAAGAACATGTCATCTCCATGCCATGCTGCCTATGGAGTTAGTACCCATTAAAGCACATGCATGGCTTGTGTGCCCAAAACATTGCCCTCAAACAGTCTGAGCAGTCTCCGTCTGGTTGCCTGAGTGGGGACAAAAGGCCTAAGTTGTGAATGAGTCCAACTCCTGGCTCCATGCAGGACCACCTAACATTCAAACCGTATTTCTGAGAGTGTTGTCCAAATGCTTCTTGAACTCCAGCAGCCTGGGGCTGTGACCCCTGGGCAGCCTGTGCCATGCCCACCGCTCTCTGGTGAAGAACCTTATCCTAACCCCCACCTGACCCTACCCTGAGGCCGCTCCATGCCCTTCCCTCAGGCCCTGTCACTGTCCCCAGAGAGCAGAGGGGGCTGTAGGCCGCCGTGAGGGGGCTGTAGGCCGCCATGAGGCCTCCCCTCAGCCCCCTCTTCTCTGGGCTAAACGAACCAACCTAGCTTTCATTCAGATGGGTGTGTGAGTGCTGCTAAGTCAGACTCAGCCACCATCCCACAGGCTTCCTGCAGGACTGTGGATGGAGAGGAGGGACAGCACGCGAGGGAGGTGGATATAGAGTAAATGGGGGTACGGGGTGGATCACAGAAGATGAAACTGCAAACCATTTCCCAGAGACAGTGGCTAGTGCTGGCTTGTGTGCGCCATGCTGGAAAAACTGGCAATAAGTCTGCTGGTGACTTGAAAGGCAGTGACTTTTGCAAAATGTCCTGTCCCTTTCTGTTTGCTGCAGCCGCAGCCAGCAAGCACGGTGCAGCCGTGTGCCATTCCCATGGCTGAGGAGGGCAGCGGGTGGGTGACTTGTTTTGCAGAGAACCACAGGCTCGCGGGAGGACGAGCCAGGACACAGGCTAATTTGTAAACAGGCTCAGTGGAGCGTTTCATGGCCTGCAAAGCCAATGGGCTAATTCTGAGGACTGGCAGTCTTTGCAGTGACAAGTGACACGGAGACGTTACCAGATCTCCCTTCTACCTCTAAACACAGCACAGATTTATTTTTTTTTCCTAGACTAGGAGGGGCAATGGAAGAAATCTGCAGCAGAGCCTTCCCCAAAGCAGCACAAAAACGCATTGCCCTCCTTGCAAGAGGGGCCCTTTGCACTGTCTCTGGGTTGGTGCTGCGATGTGACTGCCCAGCTGCCTCTGCCTGCAGTGCTTTCAGAAAGGCTGCCCGCATCTGCTGACTCACGCTTGCGCTGCCTTTTTCCCTCCTGTTCCCTGGAGTGATGATTTTTATCTCTGCTCCCGAGGCTGTGCCCCGGATGCTGTGTGATCAGAGTGTTTGTGTTCGACTGTGATTGCGGTGGGAGGTATCTACGTTTCGAGGCAAATGTTAATATCGCTCACCTGCAAGCGAGGAGCAACAATGAAACAAAGGGGCTGAAGGCCCTGCATGGGAGAGGCTGCTGTGCCACTGTCCCCTGCTGCAATGCTGTCCCTGTCTGAAAGCACTTCTAAGCTGGGCACTGCAGGAGCCAGCTGTGGGCATGGCTTAGGAGCATGCAGGACAGTGGGGCTCTAGTAGCCCTGCTGCTCCTCCTTCTGCCATCGCTGTGTGGGGAACCAGAGGCTGGCGAGGTGCTCCCAGATGAGCTTCACCCAGCTCCTCTCCCCCGGTGAGCAGCAGCAGCCCTGTGCCCTCACCGCCCTGCGTGTTTTCCCGCTTTGATCTTCCATCCAGAGTCACTGAGTGACTGGGTCTCTTGCCACTTCAAAGGATGTCTGCTCTGGATGTGCAGTGCTTAGGTATGTCTGGAGGTACAGCTCATTTCCTGCCTATCTGCCCACATACCATCAGTGCCAGTCTTAAGCAACAGTCCCTAAAATCTTTGAAGATCCCGGTTGATATGCAAGGACAATTACATCTTCAATTCTTTTCCATTTGCAGCCCAAGCTCCTGAATCTTGTCTGTGGGTATCCCAGCTGGTTGTGTCTATTTTGCCTTCTCAGTCTCTTCTGATCAGGTCACCATTTATTTTTCTTATCCACCTCTGTAGGTTTTTGGTCCAGCTTGCCCAGCGTTTTGCTGCCCAGTGTTTTCCCTGCAGTCCTCATGCAAGGGATGACATTGCATGGCCAATTACCAGGAAGCTAATTGGCAGACAACTCCTTCCCTCATGGATCAAAGAGTGTTACATACCTATTCCCAGGAGTCTGTGCCACACAGGATCACCTCCCAGCAGCATTGCTGCGAATGAAGTGCACTTTTCCTGTTTGCCTTTTCCTGCTCTTCAGTTTTGTGTCACATCAGAGTGGACAGCCAGCACTCCCCAACATCACCCAGCGTAACTCAGCACTGGCAGTGCCTTTGAAATCCTCCCTGTGTTGAAGCAATGACCTCTGTGCACCAGTTCTTTTTTATTACGCTAACCTGTTTTTGTGGTGCTGCTTATTGCAGGTGTCAGCATTGCAGGTTTAGTCACTGCAGGGATATCTGGCATGTGCAAACAGAAATTCAAGGTTTGGAAGTCTTGGCGTTTTTCATTTGGGACTTCTGCAAGGGCTGGAGGGCATTAAACATGCAGCTCCTCTGGTGTTCTCTCCTGCTGAATGTTTCTTCATAGCAGAAATGACTCGGCTTCTCAAGCCACGCACTGAAAGCCCTCCAGGCATTTCAGTGGCAGTGCTAAGAACCTGTGACCAACTTTACTCGGTTTTGGATTTACATTTTTCTCTTTGATTCTGAGCACGCATCGGGCCAAATGTGTTTGCAAACAATAGCAGGAGGGTATGCGTGCTCTCAGCGCTGATTCTTACTGATTCTCAAAAGCAGTGCCTGGCACCGTGCACCCATGCAGCGAGGACTAAATGATGACAGAGCTGCATGTTTTCCATTACATTAGTCCTTCTTCTCTGCCTCAGCTTCCTCTGTACTTATGTTACACTTACTAGGAAAGAACATCTATTAGTAAATCATAAATTTAGATTCGTTTGACCCAACCAAGCAGAAGCCAGTCCTAGAACAGACAGTAATACAGGAGCTTTAAAAAAGGTGCCTTGTCTTTATCAGTAGGTGGTATCACGTACGCTGAGATCTGCTCTAGAGAAATATTTCTTAGTTTCTGTCACCTCTGTTCACCAGTGAGCTTTGTCTTCAGGGTGGCATGGTGTCCCAGGACGGCGTGGGCAGTGGCACTGCAGCAGAGGATCTCCTGGTGACATTTTTGTGTTCCCTTGTTCAGGTACAGGATGAGGTTTTGGGATGAACGGCTGCTTCAATGGAGAGCTCGGGAGTGAAATGGTTTTAAAATGGGAACCAAGACTGCCACATCCATTCCAGGCCATTCAACTTTTTGTTTAAAAGACAGGGAAGTGGTCGGTGCCTCCTGAAGATGCCTGGGGCCGTGGGCAGAGGCAGGGAAATATCCATATATTGGGTACGTTTTAGGCCAGGTTTTCCAACTGCTTATTTTACAAGCGTGTTGAGACATCTTAATGCAGTTAGATGCTGTTACAGCTAAGATGTTAATTTAAATGACTTTAATAGACCTTTAACATTCGTGTTTAATCCAGTGCTGTTTACTGGCCTACATGGTATGTTGATACTTTTTAAGGCTTCAGGCTTGGCAGCTCTCTGAAAGAGTACTTGTATTTCCCATACCCTTGGATGAATTGCTTTCTGCTGTTGTTAACCAGCGTAGACTTCAGCTCTGCATTTGGGCTAAAGTTTAAAACCATCTACCCAAGACAGGATGATGCTGTTGTTGTAGGAAGCAACTTTGGTGCTTGGATGTGTCTGCCCAGCGGAGATGGAGAGAGGGGAACAGGCTTGTGTTGGCTCAAATGAGGCATAAAGCATTGTGCCAGCCAAGGAGTGTAAGCTGTCCAACAGACCGTACAGCCTTGTTCGCTGAGGTGAAACCCAGCTCTGGGTGTTTCCAGCCCACTTCAGTTTCCCAGGGAGAAGCATCCTGCTGGTTACAGCACAACAGAGTCGGTATCAGCCCCTGCTTTTTCTGTTTTATTTGAACATCTTTGGCATAAGAGTGCTTCTCCAGCAATTCGATTGTGAGTTCCAGAGTTTCTGAACTGTATTAAAGTTTAATCTGCCCTCTAGTAGCTGACGGTTCCTATCCTGATTTGCAGCGATTAAAAATGAATCTAGCTCAGATTTCGTGGTACTCCAGGATTCAGATATTTTGATCTTGTGAGTCAGGTTTTAAACTGAACGCACATTACATATACATCTGCTTTATTTAAAAAATAGAGGCAGTGTATCAGCTTTAAAGTTAAAATGATGCATGATTTCCTGGAGCTGAGCTATCAGAGAGCATCTTCCAATTGACAGTTCATCTCTTACAGGGGATGCCTTTAATGGTCTGTATCAGATGCATGCACAAAAGGAGCTTTTATGTCTGTACCTGTGGCTGCTGTGCTCCTGATACCGTGTTTGAGCTAGCAAACCCACCCTGCCATGCCTGGCTGAGGCAAAGCTTCCCCTAATGCCAGAGGACAAGTTTTCTTCCAGACCATGAACAGCATAAGAACATGCTAATCTAAAAAAAAAAAAGAGAGAGATTCAAATGCATATCAAAACTTGATTGTCTTATAGATGTAATCCTCCTATGATTTTCTTATATTTTTATCCGGCTTTTCTCTCTCTCTCTCTCTCTTTTTTTTTTTAATATGCATTGGCATTAAATGCCTGGTGACCTTCCTTGGATCAGCTTTTGATGCCTAATAACTCGAGGTAACGTGTTCAAATCCTGGGATTTACTTATTTGACTGATTTATAAGCAAATATCTTCCAGTCTTTGTTTAAATCTTTGCTTGAGTTTAAAGAGCTGCTGATGTATTGCAGTCGTTTTGCAGCTACTTGCATCTGCTGGATTTTCTCCGTTGACTCTTGCTGAACACGACAACCACTTTTGCACCAAGTGGAAGCACCAGTTTTCCATCAGACCTGTGCAGTTTGTACAGAAGTTGCTCTAAACCTGTTCTTCTGCAGCTGTTAGCACAGTTTTATTTTTCTGCAAGTCAGCAATAGTTCAGTATGCTCCAAATCCCTCCTGGCAGTTTGTTAGCTCCCGATGGGCTGCAGCATTTTCACTGGTTGAACTCAACAGCTACAACAGATATGATGAAACCCATCGGAGCAAACCTGAAGTATCCAGTACCCAATGTCACTGTTGCATCCCTATGACGTCCATCTCCTCACCTTTTTCAGGTTATAATCTGTTCAGCTTAAAACATCTTTTGATGTTTATCTTGTAAACGAAGCCGATCAACACTTCTGTAATGTGTCAGTGCTTTGTGGAAAGAGGTTGTACCATTCTGTAGCTGTTGTGTGAAACAGCTCGTGTCTGCAGGCGTTTAAGTGTGCCCAGATGGTAACCTTGTGCCTAACCCAAGACAGGTAAATAGCCGTGAATTTGGACTCCTCACCAAACCTGCATCTCATACCCCAACATCCATACATTATAAAGCTCAGAGAAGTTCATTTCACTGAATTCAGAGAAGGTTTCAAACCTGTCAGGATTATTTTTTCCAAGTGAAATGCAGAACGTCTACTTCTCCTGTTCTTAGTTTTTTTTTTCTTTTTTCCTAATTTCATTTCATAACTTCCCCAGCAACCCATTGGGGCAGTCGTTTCTGGTGCGAGTTGAGTAATCACATCAAGTCTGGTAAGAGGATCATTTGGGAGAATGTTTTAATTCCTTCAACCTTTGCTGTTGTACAACATGGGCTGTGTTGTATAGCAGCGTTCTGAGCTTTTTGCTTTCATGCTTTTTGCAAGGTAGGTCGATAAGTCAGGACCAGGTTCTCAGACAAGCAGGTGGGAGGTGAAGCATCAAGTACAGACTTCCAGCAGCAAAAAGCACTGAACTGTTTCAGCTGTTAATGATATGTGAAATGGTCTTACCATGTGGAAAAAGCTCCCCAAAATCTCAGTGGTCTTTAGGTTACTCTGCATACATTGCCATGCAGTCCAATCCGTTTTATCTCCAATACAATTACTCTTCAGTTATAAAATCATCATTCCACGTGAGACACCAAGGCTTTCTGTCCTTGTTTGGTACTTCTCCTTTTTGCTCTCCATACATATGACCATAATAGCTGTCCATGAGGTGTAGGAGAGCAAATACAGGTGCAGTAGTCTTTCCAAAGCCAGAAGTTTTCCTACAGACAGACGAAGGTAAAATCAGACTGCCAAGCCCCTGAGAGCATGGAAACTTCAGCACATGGCGTGTGGGAACCTGGGTGCTTTGCACCGGATTTTGCTCGAGAGTCAAGTGTAGAACCAGCCTTAGCTCTGGGTTTAAATGGAAACCTTTTAGCAGGTGATAAAATCGTACCTCAGTGTTTATACAAGCAACAGCAGGTGATCAGGTACAGATGAGAGTGCCCGAGACAGAAGCACGATGACGCTGCTCTTTGCTCTCAGTAGACTGGTGGACAACTCTGGCTGTGAAGTCACGTGGGCACTGGTCATCCTTTCCCCCAGTCCCACGCCCGCAGAACTGCAGAGGGATCATCTGTTCTTCACAGCACTCCAGGGCCTGCATGGGGAGATAAAAACCACAGGTTTGTGATGTTTTCAGAGACAATTGCCTTTTTCACGAGAAACAGCTTACGAAGTTGGTTTATAAGGTCATACTGAATGGGTCGGCTAGCTCTGTACTTGTAACTGTGGTTAGAATGATTGCGTATTTCTTTATTGGAGATAGTTCAAGCCACTATAGTTCAGGCAGCGTAAACAGCTGGGAAATAAGCAGGAGGACTGGAGGATAAGTCTGGGGGGAAAAAAACACCAACACTCCCCCTGCCTGCAGTCAGCATCTCAAGAGTTCGGAAAATTAGCTCGATTGCAAGGGACTTGAGGCTGCCGTTTTTTACAAGACCAGGAGGAATTTGTTTTATTTTGCCTAATCTGTTTGGCTCGCTCTTCGTAAGTCTTCCCAAGTGTAAATGCTGCTAAACCAAAATGTACTTATGGTCAGTAGAGAAGGGGATTGCCCATTGGAACCTCTTCCTTTCAGCCAAAGACAAAGGGAATTTGAAAGAAGACAGCCTTTGAGGTATGGTCTGAACTTCTCTTTGCAAAATGTAATTAACCCGTGCAGTGCTTAGCTACTGTGGTGGTTGCTGTGATTGGATCCCTTCAACGCTGGGTTTCGTGTAAACAGGAAACAGAGAAGAAATGGGCTGCTGTACTTCTATTGCATTTCCTGTGCAAATCTGTGCGCTGAGCTGTTTGGGAATTTTCCCTTTAATTGCACCCTTGCTTGCGTGAGGTGTGTTGATCTGCTTACAGGATGCCCCCACGCACACCTGCTTGGAACTGATCCAGGCAACGCACCTCACCTAATGAAAGGTGTTTCAGCTCAGTTTGCTATCTAAAAATACCGAGGGCTGAATTCAGCCCTGCCTTACGCAAGAGGAGTTGCAGAGAGATTGCACCTGTGTTTGCACCTGTGGGATGCTACGGGCTTGGCTCCATCCTCCTCACAGACATCTCTTGAAGCAGGGGAATGGTTTTAAACTGAAAGAGGGGAGGGTTAGATTAGATGTTAGGAAGAAATTCTTCACTCAGAGGGTGATGAGGCACTGACACGGCTGCCCAGAGCTGTGGGTGCCCATCCTTGGAGGTGCCCAAGGCCATGGATGGGCCCTGGGCAGCCTGAAGCTGGGGGGCACCCAGCCCATGGCTGGGGTTGGAGCTGGATGGGCTTTGAGGTCCCTTCCAACCCAACTATTCTTTGATTCTACAATCCACACAGCTGGGGCTTGTGTGGGACTGTAGGTGTTGCGGTGGTAATGACATGGCTCAAACCAGAGGAAAAGACCACCTGAGGCAGGCGAGCCTTTGAAACTTTAACAAGGGAGAGCAAAGTGAAACTAGGGCATCAAGACATCCATAAAGCCTTGAAAGTTGAAGGAATTTGTGCATAATTAATAGCAGTAACCAAAGCAGAGCAGCAGCTGAGCATCAGTCTCAGCTTTCTTCTGGCAACTGCTGGGTATGTCCAGTTTATTTACTGAGAAGCAGAGGCAGGCCTAAGTACTGTGAAACTCTTCTTGAGATGCCAATGGTAAGTTTTATCGCTGGTGAAGATCTCGGAACTGTATTGCGCTTCGATTTGGCCTCAGAGGTGCATTAGCTCTGAGGCATCTGAGAGAAGAATTTGTGACTGTATACACACAAAACTTCGGGAATTGCCCAAAGGGACCAAGATCTTCCCAGAACTGTGTGTAGTGTTGACTTAGAGCAGGATGCAGGTTCTCTAAGTCTCTCTGTACATCTGTGATTAGGAAGTATAGGTTTTTATAGCACCTTCTGGATGAATAATCTGGATTATTCAACACACACAGCTGTGATGTATGGACGAATACCTCAATGGAAACTTCTGAATGACAGTCTACATGGAGGAAAAAAAATGAAATAACCCACTAGGGGGAATTACAGCCAGAATGCTCTGTAAGCTACAGAAAGGGAAAGAACAAAGAATACCGTATTATAACTTAATATCCATGTATCCTTTTTCTTCAACTAGTGATACATTCACTGTCTTGCAAGAGGGTTCTTCTCACTGTAATTGAATCACGTGAAAATACAGAGGGAGGGCTTCAGTGTTCCTGTGTGAAGTGCCACTTTGCTCCCGCCCCATAAATTTTCGTTAAGCAGCGTTTTATGAACATCCAATTGAAATATGAGATTGGGTAGGTAATGTATCCACAGCTATAGGAAAGGGTGCCTTTCAAATCTATGGGCTTGCTGGAGAGCTCATCTTTTATACATAGTTGCATTGGAGGGACAGTATTTAAATTACAGCTTGGAATAATGACAGGAAAGCAGATGATTGCATTAATGCATTTAACATTTTAGAAGTTCAGTCTCTTACATGTATTTGCTGGATAAATGTCACCTTGCCGGAACTTGCACAATCCGGTGATGTATTCGCTTGCACAATCAAGGGAAATACAAGCATGCAAGAGGACGAAGGTAAAACTGCTTTTGTAATGAGAATGCCAAAGGCCTTTAGTTTTGTGCAATTAAAATTTCACCTCGGAATTGCGTAGTGAGTTGTTTGCACAGCATTTCCTTTGGTTCGTCTTCTCAGGCATCTTACCCTGAGAGGGATACACCAGAGAGGTGGTAAATATGTGCTGGGCTGCAGATTGCTCCAACCTTTGGCTTTTCCTTCCAACGAAGCCATGGTGAAGGCCTTATACTGTGCTTTTTGTTGTAGCTGTCTGGAGATTTTCTTCTTTTCTTATTTCTTCTTAGGGGCTGAGAATGTCCTCCAGTCAAATGTGTTGGGTAGTGATCTGCTGTGTGGTTTGTGTTAGCCTCTGAGTGCTTTGGTCTTTTGAGTTTTATAGCCAAGAAGGAAGAAACCCCAGCTTTTCATCTTGTTTTTAATCTTTGGGCATGTGCCTGTTAGGGAAAGCGAGAAGGTACCCCTGCATTTATGGCCTGTGTGCATAAAGGAGTGCTTGGAGGTCCCCTGACTGCGCTTACATTTGGGTGATCAGAACATCACAGTAAATAGTAAAGGTGTGGAGTGGTACGCAGTGAGCGCGGTGGAAAAGGTTTGGGCACTTTGGACGATCTTTTTCTTTTCAGCAGTGTTTTCTGTCAGTTCTTGAGATGGGCAAATCTTTTCAGAAAACATGTAATCTCACTAGCCATTAACTAGGAGCCTTTAATAGCGAGTTCCTGGATCTTTTTTTTTTGAGTGAAACTAGGTAAAAAATATCTATTAATCTACCTCCCATGCCCAGTTTTTCATTTTGGGTGTTGTCAGTGCTGATGGCAGCACTCAGGGAGATAAGGCTCATCACCAGGTTAACAGCTGCTGGGAACGAGCCACGTCTCTTCCTTTGCTCTTACTCACTGTGGTTCCTGCAGTCAGCTCAAGTGCTTGTTGGATCTCTTCCCTACATAGTTTTATTACAACCTGTGCGTGTAGCAATGCCTACGGGTACCATTGCCTTCCATTTCCCATCGGATCATCGTGCTCGTTTACTTGTACCTTTGCCTGGATGAATCAGCCAGAAGGTGAAGCTCCAGAAGTAAGAAACTGAACAATACCATGGCCATTGCGTTGGGTTATGGATAGCAAACTGTCTTTTTCATCAAGCTGATAGGTAACACATATTTGATGCTCCTCAGAACTGCCACTGGGGCTTCACAAACCAAATTTTTACATAAAGTAGAACTAGATCCTTGAAAAGAAGAAGATTAAACCATTGTGAAGGAGCTCTGCATCAACATGCAATTTTCTGCCTGATAGACTGAGCTGAATTGAGTCTTGCCTAGCTTTTTTTTTTTATTTTTTATTTTTTTCCAACAAGGCACCACTTCAGAAGGTTGCTGGTAACAATTTCAAGGCGTTTGCTGATTCCTTGTGCCAAACAGGAGGTGGGCTGGAGGCATCGCGTCTGAATGCTGCCTGCCATCGAAGGAGCCGTGAGCTGAGTTTGAGGGAATTGTTTTCCTTTTTCAATTAAATGCCCTCGCCTCTCAGTTCTTCTCAATATCAATATCTGCTCAGCGTGGAGGCATAAAATCCTTGCCTCTTTCCCTTTTGCGCAGTGCAATGATCCAGATAGAAGCTCGTGGAATTTACTATCTCCTAAACACGTCTGTTGATAAAAAGCCAGATATTGCCTCTCCTGGAGCAAACCCGGGGAAGTTTATGGCAGGACGGCGACTGGGGACTGCCTCTCATGTGCCAGACACTGCCAGGACTGGGCTGAGCTCGGGGCCAGCTCTGCGGGTGCTCTGAGCAGCAGCTGGTGACCTCCTGCTCTCTGCGGGGACGCGGGGACTCGGTGGCAGAGATGTCCTGTATAAGCAGCAGCGTGCTGCCCAGGGAGAGCCCAGGCACGGCAGCCGGAGGGGATTTGGACACAGGGGTAAAGCGAGTTGGAGGCAAAGGGAAAAAACACCCCAAGTGGTTGGAAATTAAAAAAAAAAATAAACAGGCAAACCCAAAAAAAGCCCCTAACACACAATAATCGTAGCACGGTTTGCGTCTGAAGGTGAAGTCTGCCACTCTCCACGTGAGAGGTTCCTAATCCGCTGCCGTTTGGTAAGTCTGATTTTGACTTTTTGAAAGTCTGGGATTTGCTTTGTAATCAGGAAAGAACCAAATCGCTGCGTTAATTGGGCAATTGTTTTGGAAGCAGGCTGTTTATTTTAGTTTATTGTAGGAGTGAAATGTGCAGTTAGGTCAGCAGAGACTAGCTAAGCCTTGTAAAGCTGCTTACGCTGTATTAGAGAACCTGTAAAGTAACAGGAGGCTCATTATTTCTTCTTCAAAGTTATTTCAGGAACATCACTGTGAAGTGCAGAAGATCCCGCGTTAGAAGTCCAAATACTAAAAATAAAGAAATTATCACTGCAAACAGCAACAAGATCTGTCAATAGGGAAACAGTGCCATAGCTTGCTGTTTGAGGAAAATATAAATACAGAATAAAATGCCCCATTTCTAGAGAATCAAAGCGTGGTGTTCCAGCAGTGCTATTAAAAACGCCTTCTTTCCTCCTGAGTCTTTGCGTTAAGGCAAACAGAGTATTGCTCCATGGAGGTAATCCTTCTGTCACCCTTGCCTGCTAATATCAATATGTGTGCAATCTGTTTGGATTAAGTATTAAAGTTGATAAACAAGCCATCTGAATGCGTTTGTGCTTAAAATGACAGCGCTGGCTGGCTGGCAGCTTGGCATCCTGGCTGGAAGTGCCAGCCTGCTGCCGCGGTGCAGCCCTCGGTGGCAGGGCCACACGTGGGGACAGGGCTGCCGTGCTCTGGTGACAGCACTGGGGCAATGCCAAGCTCCCCATCAGGCGAGGAGCTGGGGGATAACGGGGGGAAATCCACAGCTGTTTGCTCTGGTGTGGGGTTTGGAGGACTGGTAATGAATGAATGAGCTGTTTCTTTGGGTCTTCTGTGCAAGACTCTGTTGGACCCGTTTGTAGGAAAGCTGGAAACAGAGCACAGCTTCTGAGTGGAGCAGAGGGAGTTAAGGCTGCAGGATGTGAATGTCTGCCTTTGAAAGGCGCGTGGAGCAAGGCACTGACCCTACTGCTGTCTGAGGTTTTGAAGGTGGCCAGTGGTCGTGATGCCTCCCCAGTGGGCTCCGACGAAGAAACACCTTACAGAAATCCGGTTTGCAAAAGGCGCTGAGCAGCTCTGCTCTAAAAGCCAGCCTCTCTGCAGGGAGGTTGGCATCTGAAAAATGCAGGCCTGTGCAGTCCCTGCCCCCTGTGAAATCTAAGGCAGTGCTGCTCAGTAGATTTTTCCTGGACTTTGATGTGTTGTATATTGCTAAGGAAAGCCCAATCGCGTATGCAAACGTAGATATATGACAGCTGCCCATTCAGGTCAGTGGCTGATTGTTACCTAACCTGTGACCTTCCTTCCAAGAAAAGAATGAGCTATCTTACATGAGGTGACTTTCAAAAAAAAAAGAGAAGAAATAGCGCAAAACTGAAGCCTAAGTCTGGATCATTATTTTAGAAATTTCTTGGAATAACAGCCCTCTGCAACCCTTTCATTTACCCTCCGTCTGCACGCAGGGGTGTTGGAAGACCGTCGCCCAGAACCACGTTTGAAAGAGTGCTCCTGTCACGGGGACCAATCCACGCAGGCTCTAGGCAGTTTTCATTTCATTTTCCGTGGCCAAGATGAATGGTGAGGATTTGTGAGATCTCTCACCAGTGATCTCTTTCAGGAGATAATCTAGTCCCAGTAAAAGTACATTCTTAGGAGCCTAAAGACAGAAGGGGAAAGCTAAGGGAGAGGTAAGCTGAGGAGCTGTGTTTAGCTTAGAATCAGCAAAATGACTGTATTCCCCATTTGCTTCGTTACGTGGCCGTGTTTTGAGTCAATACAGAGACAGCAGCGAGCTGGCAATGCATGGGAATGTGGTGCTGGAGGTATGGAGGTATCATCCTGCCAGTGAGATGTGTAACCTGGATTGAGCTCCGGTACAGCCGTAGGAGAAGGGCTGCCAGCTCGAGTGCAGTGCTGGAAATGCTGCTCAAGTTGTTCTGTTGTGCTTACCCTACCTGAAGCCCCAGTTCTGTAAGGCCGTGAGCCAGTAATGTTGTTGCATGTCTGTACTGGCAATCCTTAAGGCTTGCACCACTCTGCTATCAGGGCAAATTCATTCATTTTGAGATGTGCTTATCTATTAGGGATGAATTGTATCACCATTCAAAAGCAATGCATCATTTTTTGAATGCCTGGGGGTGCAGCTTGTATTGGCCACTGTGTAACCTTTGGGTGACAGTGAACAATATGCCAGGAGCCAGGAATAACACAGTTAACCTCTGAAATGTTTGTCTGAACCCAGCCAGTGAATGGCTGAAACTTAGAAATAGCAAGTATGATCTCGTATGGGTTTTACTATTTATTTATTCTCCAGTTTTCTTTAGAAGCATGCTAAAAGCAAACAATCTGCAGCAGTGAGTCAGAGAGGCTAATTGCATCTTGCACGAAAAATCCAGTCTTTTTCAGCTCAAATTATTTCTCTTCTACCTTCATTGAATTCATTGCTGGTGAAAGGTTCTGGGTAAACAGTCCTAAGGAGTGAATTTTTCTGACCACAGCTATATAAAAGTAGCATGCTACAGTGACCTTTCTCCATTTTGCTTTCCTGGTGAAAGCAAATTGTGAGGCTGTGCCTCGCTAGGCACGGCCTGAATGCAACCAACTCATCGCATGCAGATCATCGAGTTGTCTTCGGGTGGTGGTGACCTTTGGTCACGGTGGACATGGGCCAGATCTGAACTAACAAACTGTGGAGGTAAAAGGATCTATATCCCATTACAAAACCACTATCCGGTCTTACTCATTAACATTTCAGTGGCAAAAGTTCAAATGAGTTATTTCATTAATAGTCATGAAACTAATTACGTTGAAGTGCATCTGTCAGTAGTTAAGGCAACTGACTTCTGTGCTTCTGAATAAATTCAGTCTGCATTAGGAAATGTTATTCTGCCTCTAAATGAGAGAAATACATTGCAAATCATGAAGAGGTATTAAAAGGCAGAATGCAGATGTGTCCTAAATGTGATATGCTTGATGCTGCAGTTCCCTAATGCAATCAATTAATGAAATGAATAATTAGAAGTGTGTTTGAGTAGGGGAAGAAGGTCTTGGGTGATATTTCGTGCTTTATTTCTTACCTCAGACACTGAAAAGTCAGCAAGGTAAAAAAGGCTGAGGGGCAGCAGGGTTGTCATTGACTTGGATAAAACCAAACTCAACCCAGCATCAGGATTAGTTTGGGTATGTGGAAATGAGACATGGGTATACTGAGGAGATCTGAGCAGAGCCCAAAAGGTGTTAATTCAGGTGACTTTCATGGGATTGTGGTGCCTGATTATGTCTGAGGACATGGTTAGATTTTCTTCACTCAAGAGCACGGGGAGCTCGTGATGGAGCAGCTGGAGTTTCCCTTGCGCTAATCCCGCAGCCCAACGCTGCAGTGGTTCCAGTTTGCTGAGTGTGGGGATGTGTCCACCACATCACTCCAGTACCCAGTACAGCATATCGGGCCAGGTCTGGTCCCGGTGTCACCACCAGGACTGCTGTTTGCCATTGGTGGGATCATGCAGTGCAAGGTCTCCCTCCTTTCCCGTGTTTTCCTGAACCTGCATGCACCCCACCGACACCGCTGGAGGCACGTACTTGGAGGTACCTCCTGCCTTTAAGTATGGAAAGCAACATCATCTGCATTGTGCAGTCAGTTTTTGGCCCAAGAAGTGTTCAGTGGGCCGAGGAGGTGGCCTGTCCCTCTGTGTGTGTGTGCAGGTCATTGAGGGAACAGCTCCATGTGTGAGGCCCAGGAGTAAGTGGAGGCTAAAAGCGGTACTGTAGACAATTCTCAAGGGTTTCCAAGCTGCTGAGCTGTTCTCGTACAGTCACAGGCTGGGTTTACCCCAAAGGAACAGATCATCTGAGGGCACCGTGTCTATGATCCTGTATAAAATTATTTGCTTTACAGACTGAGTCAGATATGTTTATCTGTTTCCTGGGGTGAGCAGGTGAAAGGTTACAGAGAGAAAGGGGGAGAAGGCATAAATCCTTTTCTGCTAATTCTTACCATTGGGCAGCATTCCTCCACAGAAGGGTCTGGAAAGCAAAGATGGGAATGTGGCCAGCTCTGTTTTTGTACCATGGTCTCCTGTCACTGCAATTGCACTGTCCTTTCTGCAGATAGGCAAAAACAGTGGAGTGTGGGCAGTAGCAAAGTTACGCAGGTATTTGAGGTAGATGAACCAGTTGTAAAGTAATTATAGCATGAAGTCAGCTGCATTTACAAACTGTTGGTTAGAAGTACTCTGTATGAGTGTACAGTGTGTGTGTATGAGTACACAAGCTGCCAGACATAACTGCTGGTTGTGGCTCTAAATCTGTCTGTATTTAAATGTCTTCCTGTGTTTTATGATGCTGTGGCATTTTGCTCAGGTATGGTAAGGGGAAAAAGTAGATTGGTTTTGCTGTCCGCTGTTTTTGTGTTGTCAGCAGGCTCTAGCAAACACATCTATGTTACAGACACATTGCAGGAGGCAATGCAAAGTTTAAGAAGACAACATGGAGGTTGAAAGTATCGTTATGTATTTGTTTTACACCTGGGCAAGTAAACTGAGATACTTCAGGCGACCTACAATGAAGGTGATGGGCTGGTGCATGTAGATGTAACGTACAGAGTCGTAGAATCATCAGGGTTGGAACAGACCTCTAAGATCACCCAATCCAACCATCTACCTGCCACCACCATTGCCCACTGAGCCATGTCCCTCATTGCCACATCTCCATGGTTCTGGAACACCTCCAGGGACGGTGACCCCACCACCTCCCTGGGCAGCTGTTCAGTGCCTGGCCAGTCTTTCAAAGAAGTTTTTCCTAAGATTTTCCTAATATGTATATCCAACACATGGTGTATCCAAGGAGCTGTTGTTGGAAACTCAGATGGAGCTTGGTCACCTTTGTTCCTAGTAAGTTCTGCTTCTTTAGACATCCTGTTGCAAGAGAAACCTGTGCTAGAGTAACTGTAACAATGTTCTGGCTCAATGCACATTCACAGCACCAGCAATCTGGCCTCAGCGCAAATATGGTTTTGTACTACTGCCAGTGAAACGAACCGTAGCGAGCTACGCTATATTGGGCAGGCCAAAAATTAATAGAAAGAGACACTAGGTTTTTTTGTTTTTTTTGTTTTTTTTTTTCCCCTTTGGTAGAGGGCACCTTGCTTTTGCTTCACTTGCAATGTTTCTTAGCAGCCTTGGGTCTTCTCAGCTCTCTCGAGCCGTAGCAGGACCGGGGGACACACCTGAGTGCATGCACAGCATGATTTCCAGGGAGCAGGCGGGCCGGCCTGCAGTGATGTCCCCTTCTTGCTCCCTGTGAATGGCTGTCGTAGGAGTGCATCATTTGCAGAGGACGTACACTGACTCCTCTGGTTGACTGAAGCAGGAACATCGTGGTCAGGTGCATAGTTCCCCTCTTCAGATACCTTTGTTTAGCTGGGCCTTGCAAAAGGGGTGGAGTTTTTAGATGAGGGATAGCTTTTTCAAATGTTTCTTTTTCACTTAGTAAGCAGCATAAAGGCAACACACCCACACAGGGAGGGGCGGCCTTGCCATCAGTCAGCAAAGAACAACACTGAACAAATCAGGAATATTGTGAGGAACCCAGGGGAGAGGAGTGGACCTGTTTGGCTGATGGCTGCCCATGAAAAGTCACACAGAAGGAGAGATCACTGCAGGTTGGGCTCTCCCCTTAGAAGGGTTGTTTGAGGAAAGGTATTGGGGGAGGGACTCGAGGGAGTAAGAAAGCGAGATTGTTAAAGCTATCAAGTTTTGTTGTCAGACCTAGGGTAGCAAATGCCAAAAACAACATCCACCAAGTAACGTGCAGCTTTCCCAAAATGCTCCGAACTGAAAGGGAATTTTCCATTAATGCCCCTGAGCTGTGGACCAGCCTGAAGCACTTCTCTGGTAGTGGGAGAGAGGTGCAATCTCCCAGCTTCTCTGCAGTTTCACTATGTATTTTGGCACTGATTGACTTCCTTGCTCTATTATTTCCCACTGGCCCTATGCAGATAAGAAGACAGATATGGCAGTTTGTTATTCGATAGGCAGTAGAGCTGCTTTGCCTGCAGCATTTAAGTTTGGCTTGGAGTTGCCAAGCTGTATTTCTCAGCTGTGGAAATAGATGCTTATGCCCTAAGCAAGGGTTGTTCCCTGCTTCCCCACCCAATAAGCTGCAGCAACCTATGCTACTGCTATTTTTTCTTGATATATTTACGGCCAGAGATAGAGATATGTGGAAAAGCACAGTGTGTTTTACCTACGTGTGAATTTATGACTGGGAGCTGACCATGACTTGGCAGCCCTGTTGCCTTCCCTTGCACAGTCTGGGCAGTGCAGATTTCTCTGCAGCACCTCAGCCTTGACCTGGGCTGACCTGACCTGGAGTGACAGAGCGATGCTGTTCGCTCCTCTTGGCGGTCACTGCAGAGGTGACCGAGGCTGCCATGTGCCATTGGGGCAGCTCTGGGAGGTTCCTTGCGAAGTGAGAGCACCAAAGACTTGTTGGCATCAGCCAGTCAGAACTTGGATCTACCAAGACTTGCAGCCCAGACAACTGCTGATGTCTGTAACGCAGGAGCCAGGCTTTTTCACCCCTCTCCACACACGTGGTGTAGGACCAAACCCTGAACTCTTAACCGTGGTCCTGTTCCGTGACGATGCACAACCACGGCCCCTGATGCAAACCGAGCCAAACAAGTCCCTGCTCTTATTACAAATGTCATATTTACTTGCAATGGACTAGCAAACGCTTTATTACTTCATTACCAGAAATACACTGCTGTCAGCCAAACCAACGCAGTGATGCAGCAAAGCGTTTCAGTGAAAGAAATGAAAAGATGAGGAATCCGAGAACGGGCACAGCTCGGCCGGGTTTCTCCCCAGTGAGGTGTTTCAGCATTGTTTTTCCATCTAAAGCGGGGCCCTTTGAGCCGTGTGTGAGCAAAGCTGCTCGGGGCAGCATGGGGAGGCTGCTCTTGGGCAAACACGGGTGCTTCGGCCCTGCAAAGGGACGTGAACCAGCGGGAGTGGGAGGCACAGTCCCTGTAAAGAAGGCTGCTTTTGTGAGTCAGCCCCAGAGGAATGCAGCTTTGATTTTATATGTGTTTGGCTGAGCCGCCAGCATTTCTCCGTGCAGGCCCCTGGGCCATGCTGGTGGCAGGCTGGGTGTCAGGCCTGGGGCTGCTGGGGGATCCCCATGGCTCAGGGAGCCCTTTCCAGGGTCCAGCGCAGTGGTAGGGGTCCCAGGGCTCATTCTTGCTGTTCCAGAGGCCCCATGGGCCCTGGGGACAGAGCCCTGCAAAGGTGTGCAAAGGGGACACAGCCCCTGGGCCTGCTGCAGCCCTCGCGTGGCCTCATTCTCTCGGTGCCCTGATGTGTGCAGGCTTCCTTCTCCTCTCCTTCTTTCTTTTTCTGAATTTCTCTCCCTGTCTGATAGTAGCAGCCCCCTTGGCATGTGGCTGGCAGGGAGGTGCCTGCACATCTCTGTTTGCAGCTCATGGTGAGGAGCTGCAGTCGGCGTGGGTCTGGCCCCATCGCTCCCTACAGCAGCCTGACAGGAGGCTGCGCCGAGGAGGGTGTCGGTCTGTCATCTCAGGTGACAAGTGACAGGATGCAAGGTGACAGCCTCAGCTTGCGCCAGGGGAGGTTTAGATTGGGCATTAGGAAGATCTGCTTCACAGAGAGAGTGGTCATGTGTTGGGACGGGCGGCCCAGGGCAGCGGTGGAGCCCCCGTCCCTGGGGGTATTTAGGGGCTGTGTGACATGAGGGGACATGGCGCAGTGGTGGGACTCAGCAGGTCAGGCTGATGGTTGGACTTGGTGGCACCAAGGGTCTTTTCCAGCCTAGATGATTCTGTGGTTCTGTGACCTTGCTCGACAAATCCCAGCCCCGAAGCCTGGGGTGGGGCTGTGTTGGCACTGCTCACTCAGCAGTGAGGGAACCACCGGAAAGTGAAGGAGAAATATTTGCAGAATGAAGCTGCCAGGTTTGTGTGCTTTGGGCCTGTGGCAGGAGAGAGGTGGAACACTGCTACCAGCCCATGCACCGCGGAGCCCTTCCTCTCCTGGTCTGTGCTTTCAGCACTGCCGTCTTGCAGATGTGACTTGGTTGCAGACAGGCATGCCCAAATCCCGGCGCAATATCGCTCTGTCAGGAACCCGCAGGGTCCTGCAGCCCCTCTTGCACTTAGAAAGCAGAGTCTCGTGGAGCTCAGCGTCCCGATGGCTGGGGACTTCCAGCCTACACGCAGTCCCAGCTGGTGTCTGCGGGTTTGTTCTGCTGTCAGGGAACATACACACACCTTCCTCCTTGCGTGAGAGCGAATGCAACCTGCCAGGCTTTTTGCACAGACACCTAGCAGAGAAGCGCTGTGACAGCCTATGTAAGGCACCGAGAAATCTTTTCTTTATTTTTTATTTAAAGCATATGTGGTTAGCACACGGTGAGCTTCAAAATAGTCTTTCAGAGCGTGTGAGATGAGCCGCCCGCTGTGTTTGTTGTGATAGCTTTGTCCCAGCCTGCGTGCTAGAGACCGTCTCACTGCTTTTTTGTTAGTTTATTGCTTAATGTGAATGCAAAAATCCTCAATCATTTAAAGCTCTCACTCCTCCCCCCTCTCCCTCCCAAATTAACTGAGGCTGAAAAGTAGTGCTGTGTTTGAGCAGAGGCAGCAAAGCCTTTTTCCATTCTTAGAAATTGAAATGGCTTGTGTAAGGCAGCTCTGGTATTTATTTATTTTTTTTAAATGCAAAGAGGCATGTTTCCTTTTCATTTGTTAATTATAAAAGAAAATTAGCCAAGGAGAGTCTTGTTAAACAAGTCTGGCATTGAAGGAGAGAAAGAAAGAGAAGAAAAGGCCCTGCCTTTGCTCTCTAGCTGGCTGACCTGACTCACTGCCACGACCTTAATCTGATTTCCTTCAGATTTGTGTTTCCACACTTTTCCTCTGCTTTTCTTTTCTCAGTCCAGTCCTGGCAGCTTTAGAAAGGATGGCAGAGCCCTGCCTTGTGCCCCTGGGCACACCATGGAAATGACAGCTTAGAAATTGAGTGCCAGGCATTGATGCTCATAGAGCAGCTCTGGTGTCCCCTCTCTTGCAGGTGGCTGCAGTGGCCTTCATCAACCCCACCAGAGGCAAGTGTATCCCCAGCTTCCATCTCTGTCAAATATTTCTCTGGGGAGAAGCAGAGAGTTTGCTGCATGGTCTGCCCTTGCAGGAGACGTGAAGAGCTGGTTGGTTTTGTGCCGGGCTCTGATGTGCTTGGGGGACGAGTTGTAGGTTTGCTCTGAAGTTGTGCCTACAGAGGAGCCATTCGGCAAATTTTGCTGGGGAACCAACAGAACAGCTTCACTGGTTGAGGGCCCTGGTGCATGTGTTCTCTAGGGCTGTCTGCACTGCAGCACTCTGGTTGCCTTGGATTTGGGGAGCCCCAGATACAGGGAATTGTCCGGGAGAGTTCACACTGCCCAGCAAACCAGGATGAGTCATGGCAGCATCTCTTGGGCTGTGTTCTGGGACCTTTTAGTTATATTAGCTGCAGGAAGATTGAGTTTGCTACTGGGATGTTTTCATTTTGGCTTCAGGACCTCTAAAATGGTTTAAAATGCCTCTGTGCACCGTGGTGGGTCAGAGAAGCAGCTGCTCGAGAACATTTTCTCCACTGCTCTATTGGATAACTGCAGTCTCTAAATTCAGATCGGCCCATCACTGCTGACTCTTTTTATTATTAATTAAAGTAGAAATTCCTTGGTCCCCAGGAGCTCCCAAGCTCTCACTGTGCCTCTTGTCATCTGCAGATTTTAGGAGGGCTGACAGAATCAATTCATTTTCTTGAGGGTGTGATCCTGGCCCACAGTGTAACCTCCAAATTTAGCCAAATCATTTGAGTATGATTTTACTCAAACAAAAAGGACTTTGCAGCCCTTTGAGTGCAAAGTTAGCTGTGCTTTCGGTTAAATCTCTTCTATGTAGGGCCAGAGGGAGGGGAATCGCTGGCGTGGGTTCTTAGAACAGGAGTAAATTCTTTCCCCTTGGTGTTTTGAATTTGAGACTGGAAAACATGCAGTAGTGAAAGCGTGGTCCGAACAGAGGAATTGTGAAGCTCTCTGATCTGCACTGATACTGCTCTTAGACTTCTTAGTGATCTCCAAGCAGGCTACAGCTGAAGGGAAAAATGGAAAGGAAAGCAGTAAGATTAGGAAACTGTCATTTGCTCTAGGGCATCAGGAAAGCAGAAAAACTTGTTGAATGCAGCTCGTTACACATTTTTCTTTGGGCGCTTCTGTTAGCTCAGTGGCAAACACGCCGTTGTGTGATCATTATGAGCCTCAAAGAGATAGCATTTGCCTTTCCCAAGGAGAGGAACTTGTAAAAGCACGCTGTCGCTGATGTGTGCGCAGGAACCGGAGCGCCCGGTCGGTGCGGGCTGGAAGGCGCTGGGATGGCGCTGGTTTGGGCCAGGGGAGGTTGTTGTGTTGCCCCCAGATCCTGCACACAGCTGCCAAGGGAGCCCCAGAGCATCCCTGCTTGAGACATTGGTGAGAACGGGGTTGGGGGTAGTTCCCACCGCTGCTCGGAGCTTGACAGAAACAGCAGGCAGGTGGAGGAGGCCCAGATTTGCTGGTGTTCACGTAAGCCATGTGAAAGAAATGGGTAGGACAGGTGATGAGACTAAAAGGGCATTATACTATGCCCTCTGTGTGATGTAGAAATTAATTTAGCACCCTGGCTTTTTACCAAAACGGATTTTTTTTTTCACCCCTTTGTAGACCCAGCCGTAAGTCAGCAAGCCTGCCTTAGAGAGAAATTTGAGCAAAAGCCAACAGTTACAGAGGTGGTGGACAAGTCAATTAAGAAACGTGATAGCAAAAGGAATATGTTTGGAAATGTAAAATTCTGGTTATGTGACCTTTGGGAAATAACAGAGGTCGGATCTCTTATTTGTTTCCCTACTTTCACGGGAGCTTTGTTTTAAAAAATCTATCACTGACGTGCCAACAGGCTTTCTTGGTCCTTTGCAGTAATGTGGCTTTTAGTCCCCTCATGACCAAGGTCATTGAATTCTGATGGCAGTATTTAAATTGCTTAAAAACATTTTGATTTCTTTCCTTTGGTCCATGTATCTTTGTGCCCTGAGCTGCGTGCCAGTTCCTGCTCCCTCCTGGCCATGCTGTTTTCCTTTCTTGCAGCATCATGTGTGCAGCTGCTTCCACCCTGGTCCAGACTCCTTTCCTTTCAGCACTTCCCCTGTTTCTACATGTCCTCTGCAACCAGGATTTGGCAAAACTGCGTGCACCTCTCTGTGTGTACACAGCACTTGAATGCTACGCTTGCTAATCCTTCAGCAACCTGGGCTCTTTGCGCTGCGATGGAAAGTGAAATACCACTAAGCAGTTTAGCATCCCGGCTAATTAGGTGAGGCGGCGACTAAGGGCAGGGAGCGGCCAAGCCATCGTGGTTGGAAGCAAAAAGAAGGACCCAAACTTCTCAACTGGGCCAAGCTGGCAGGCCCCATTGCCTCTCATGAGAGACATGGGTGCCTGAGCCAAGCGTGAAGTTTTAGGCAGGGGTGGGGAGCCCAAAGGAGCTGTCATCATCTTACTGCCGACGGGATGTAGATATTTGTACTGCCTTGTGCTACTCCTGCTGGTCTGTGCCTGGTGCAAGACTGCAAATAGGCTGTTAGCCTGGCTGTGGGTTCCACTGGGGGGCATGGGGTTCTGGGGGTCACACACGTTTGCTGTGTTCCTGCCCAGTTTTCATTTCCACCAGAGATGTTAGGAGTGTCATCCAGCCTGTTACTGTCAGAGCTGGTTCCTGGGAACTGCGGCCGTAAGGAGAACGTTTCTCCTACTGGTTTACCCTTGGCACTATGTCTCAGGGTGCTCCACGTTTCCTTCTCAAAGGAGTTTAGCTGGATTCAGGCTAGCTTGCCTCTTCCTTCATCTTTGTAGTGCTCTGCTTTAAAGCTACTGACTTCACTGATTTCAGGTAGAGCAATTCTGGATGTAACAAGGGAGCTTTGGGTCATGGCCAATGACACGGGAGTCATGGCAGGTTAAAAGTGCTAGGAGGTGTATTAACGTGTTAGTCTGGGGGTGGAAGCTAGGAATAAAAAGTGTGAAATTCTTACACGTGTAGCAGTGAGGCTTAGCTCGTGAAAATGTCACTCGATAATTATTACTTAGCCAGGTGCCACGTTCCTTGCTGGGGGGTGTGTTGGACAGGGGACAGAGCACCGTGTCCTAAGGAGGCAGCAGCATGGAAACTGCCTCAAGGCTGCTCTGAGCTCACTGTTGCTGGAACACCCTTTCGTTTTTCCCTCCTGCTGTCCAATTGGTAGAAGGAGGAATGGCTGTTTGGAAGGGCTGTCCGTTTCTGAGGCGTGGTTGAAAAGATGATGGCAAGATTGCGCCCTTTTTTTTGTGCACCTTGTTAGTTTCCTGTCAGTTAAGAGTTAGGTCCAGGTTCACTGCAGCTTTTCCATTAGCATCCGTTGTCACTCGGTCTCACAGCAGTAGACAAAGGTCAGACAGCTGGAGATTTTATTAGATGCATCAAGCAGTCCTGGCCATCATGCATCAAAAGGCTCCGTAGGACCAGTCAGAGCAGGTAGCTGTTCTCCAGGTGGCCTGATTTGTCTTCACTGGTGGGTGATAGAAAAGGTGCCTTCATTTCCTTCTCGGCCCAAATAGCTTTTCAGTGAGCTCTGTTCTCTCCCTCATCCTCCACAGAGCATTTACAGGGCTTGAAAGCAAGACTTTTTATTCTGCAGCTCCACTGCAAGATGTCACTGGCACCAGTGTCCCCCTGTCATCAGGCCCAGGCCACAGAATGGTGTTGCTGCCTTGCTGAGCTCCATCTCTCTGAGTCTCAGTCTTTAGATGAGGAGGAGGAGGGTGGTGAGTGTCTGTTCTAATTTACTGTGCTTTTCAGGCATCCCCTCACTTTGGTTTCCTAGGGGATAATTCAATTTTTGCCTGTGCTGAGGGAGTTCTGAAGTGACCCTGTCCATAAGGTGGTCCCTGGGCCCGACATGTAAGGGCTTATTTGTCCTGGCTGCCCTGTTTCTAAGGTTACGCTCTGCTCCGGAGGAGAACCCTGCCTGTCTCTTTTGGCTGGGAGCCTGCTCAGGAAAACGAAAACATTTTTTGTTTGTGTTTTGCAATCCACAGGCAGTTGTAACAACATCATTTTGAGATAGTGTTGCAGAAGGCTGGGAGGAAGCAACTTCTACTGAAAAACAACACGCTACGTGCTTGCAATCACTGCTATTTTCATGTTTCTTTTTTTTTCATTTTGAGCAGCTGCTGTATTATTTTTATTATTATTATTATTATCATTAAGGTTATTTTGTTCCCAATATCTTTTCGGATCCAACAGTCCCTATTTCCAAGACTACTTGCAGATTGCATTTATGGTGGTAGAGATACCTGGCCTGCATAGGTGTTCCTGCAGATGCAAGGCTGTGGGTTTGCAAAGCATTCTTGCCAATGTCTGATTGCCAGTGTTGTGTTGCGTCCTGTCAAATAAATATTTGTCCTCAAAGCAGTGACTAAAGCAGCGCTTGTCTGTATAAATAACATTTACAAATTGCTCCAGGGGTCTTCCTGGATCTGAAGCTTGATGTACTACTTAAAGTACCAACTCATTAAATGTCATAACCCTTGATTGGTTTGATTAGATGAAGCAGATCAAACCAGTGAGGCAATAGGAGATTTAGTTATTTTCAGGCTGTCTGTCTGACATCCCTCCACTTGCATCATCATTAATCACTTACAGGTGACACTTGGGTGCAAACAGAGCAGCTCTAAGCAGGAGAGATGTAGGTCAGTAGTCCCCAAGTTCACTTGTCGCTGAGTTTGTTTACTAGCTCCAGGTTTTTATTGGAGAGGCCAGAGGTTTAAATTTGCAGTGATGAAATTAGGAGTGAAAGTGCTGTAGCTTTACATCAGAGCTGCAGTGCCCTGACCTACATTGGCTTCCCTGCCCTCTGCCATCTCTCCAGCAGCTGCCTGAAAGGCCTGGCAAAGCCTGGAGAAACCCATGGGGGGCCCAAGGGGACACTGTTCCTGTCACCTCTTCCAACCAAATGTCTTAGCACTAGGTAGGTTTGTGTCAGTGATACAGATGGGCTCAGCCGAGCCTCCCAGTGGAGAGAGAGGAAATCTCTCTGGCTTCATCAGCAGCTGTGAAGACTCGTAACAGGGCCAGGGATGGTCATCCTTTTGCTGGTAGGTTCCTATGCATCTTCTGGGGCGAAATTCAGTTTGTAGCTCCGGTGCTGTAAATCTTAGGGCACTGTATTTATGGTCAGCACCAGTAAGGAGGAGGTCTGATGCTGGCCTGTCCCTAGGGAAGAATGGAGACATTGGAGATGGGCACGTGGGCTGAAGGCTGTCACCCACGATGCCAGCGGGGTGCAGGGCTGTGCTGAGCGCTCACCGTTGGCCACCCAACCTGCCAGGCTGTGGTTTCCATTGCTGTGCAAGGTAATGGCACACAGAAGGCTGCCGTCACTGCAGGCATGCTGTCACCCACCGTACCCACTGGGTGGGTCCCTGTTCAAAGCACAGCTTAGAAGGGGAGGGAACCTGGGACAGAGCCAGAGATGAAGCTGATTTGCCTTCGGGGATAACAGACTTTTGGCAGGCTGGTTTCAAAACCCACAGTTCTGGGGGTTGTTTTCTTTTGTTTTCTGAAACGCTTTCCATTTCAGGAGTAATTTTTCTACCATGACATTGCTGATACTTGGGATTGTAGCCTATATTTTTGTTAAGGGTTTATGCTTTGTTCCATTAAGCCCATATGAGATTACAAAGAACAAAGGACTTCATATTCTTCAGAGCTGAGTTTGCCTCCTCCCTGGTCACTCTCTGGTAGGCTTTGATGTCAGTGAGCATCATCGGTGAGTCACCTGCCCGCGTGCATGCCTGTCGTCCTGGCTGCTCTAAATAGACATGGCAAGAGATGGTTAGCTGTAGGAGTGCAGCAGGCTGCGCTGCCTTGTGCTTGTTGGGCTGCTCTTCCTCTTCTGCATTTCCCTCTCTCTCCATTACAAGGGCTGGAGTGCTCAGCAAGAAACAAAGGCAGCAGTGCAAACCAAAGCCAGGGGCACAGGGCGTGTTTCCATGTCCACACCTGCCCCGTCCACACATTGCATCTCTTCGTGCTGGCTCTGGAAAGAGGGAGAGAAAGCTTTGCTTTGACAGCCTTTCTGCAGTAGACACCCTGAGAGACTGTGAAGCGTTTTCACACCCTTTTTTTGTACATGCAGAACGTGTGATATTTAAACAAGCATCCAAGAGAGAGTTGCTTTGCCAAGGCTGCCAGCCACTGCTGCTGGACCATGGATGGGGAGGTGCTCTGGGATTGGCACTGCTTTGGGCCGAAGCACTGCAATTGGGCTCTCAGGTTTGGAGTTTCAGTAATAAACACAATTGCTTGTTGTTGTTTTTTGTTGAAAGCTGGGAGAAACTGGGAAGGAAATTGTCCTATCTTCCATCTTACCAAGCATCCTGCATTTTTCATTTCCCTTTTTTTAGTAAAAGCTATTCATTCTTTTTTTTAAGGTAAATGAAATGTTGATGAAGAATGCCGAAAAAAAAACATCACAAACCTGAGATTGCCTGTTTCTTTGCCAGAAGCACTCTGCTGTGGCAACTGCAGTGGGTTTTTTGACTGGGTTTGCTCCCTTAACAGCCTTTGCAGAAGCGGTAATGAATTTAAGAATGAGCTCTGCCTGTGGAAAGTAAATACATCTGTATTAAAAAAAAAACTATAGAAGGTAAACAGAGGTGGATAACACTGCTTCACTTGCCTGTGCCCCTGCTGAATGGGGATAATCCTGTGTTACATTATAGAGAGTAGTTAAAGATCAGCAAAGGTTGTCCTTTGTGCATTTCTACAAAGATTTTCCCTAACCATTAAAGAAAATCCGTTGGAAATATTAGGTTTTATGTTATATATCTACATTAGTTTACTCACTAGCATCAGAAAGATCTACAGTAATGACTCAGGCTGCTGTTCTGAGGATAAAAAAATGACAGTGGTGCATCTGGGCTGCAGACACCTCGTCAGAGGCACTGCAGTGTTCAGGGCTATCTCACTTCACATCACAGATACCAGGACAGCCCGTGCTGGCCATGTACACGGGGCTCACCCGGAGGCCTTGGGCCATGGTTTTTGAACGCTGTTGCATTTGTCCTCCTTTCAGTATTTTATAAATCGTCCATTTCTGCCTCCCTCTTCTCAATTATGCTTCTTCTTTCCTGTCTCCTCTGCTCTATCAGGGGGCAATATGATGGCACATAATGAAGGATGTGAGCTTCTACCAAGCTCCTAAGTGCCCAAACCTTCGATAAAACACAAAATCCCTCTTTGGTTTACACAGTGCAGAGGGAGAATCCCACAGCATGGGCTGTGGTCCAGGTGGTGATAGTACTGCCCGTCCCCACTTGAGGATTTTTGTAAGGCAGTGACCAAAGCTCTGCGGGCAGTGTGGGCAGCCCGAGTCCATTGGTATGCCTATGAGTGCAAGAAGCGTCCCTCACACTTTCAGCCTTCCCCTTTTCATAGTAACCCCTGGACCAAGCAGAGCATCGTACAGCTTCTCTAGAAAATTCCTCAGCCTTCCTCATGGGGGAACAAGCTGGCAACTTTCAACAGCAAAATATGGAGTTGTATTCAGTATAGATAGTACTTAGTCCCCGAAGTCTGAAAATGTAGGAAGGTGGGAGACAACTGTGAGAAACAGAAATGCCAGAAAAATGTGGAGGATTTGGCAGCCTTGTCTCTATGTCTACTGCGTTACAGAGCAGCATTGACGACAAACACATGAATGTGCTGGCATTGGAGCTACTGGTTGACAGTCTGCCACTGGGTTACTTTGGGGGATTTTCCTAAGCTTCAAGGCTTATTTTGTTGTTGTTGTTGTTGTTATTGTGCTGCTCTACTTAGTTTCTCTACAGATACTAGTAATGAAAAGTTGTAGAACGACCCCAAAACCCTGTCTTTGGAAAGGCTCACATGGTATGGCCTCCTTTGGCTAAAAGCACGTCAGGTGTAATTAATGCTGTTGCTTTGTGTTTCCAGCCCAGGAACCAGGCTGTAGTCGTAAACCTTTCCTGACAGTCCATCATAAACATACTGCTAGGAGGCTGGGGAGTACCAATCTAACGCAGTTAAACAGATTATTTTAAGAGTACATAACTCTGCAACTCCTTTATATGCTGCAAAGAGAGGAAAATTCAAAGACCTTTGGCTTCCAGAAGTAGAAGTTGTCAAAAGTTGTTGGGAGTCATCCAAAAAGATGTGTTCAAAATCAGACTAATCCTTATTCAGTATTGTGCTTACCTCTGTAGGAGACCAGTGCTGCCTCGCTCCTCGTCTGAACAGCTTGAAAGGGCTGTGTGCTGCGGGAATGCCGTTTGCCATCACTGCAGACAGTGCTGAACTCATTACAAAGCTGGTAAAAGTGACCTGAAATTTATCTGTTCTAATTAGTGTAATGTGGCTGTTGACCTCATTCAGCTGACTGAACTCACAAGAAATAATGTCAGTACTAAGGACCAAAATGAAATATCAGCTGGTGTGAATTATTGTGGCGTACCTTGCCGAGGAAGAAGGGAGTCCAGCTCAGCACAGCTCTGCACTGATAACTCATTCAGACTGGTCTTTTGCTTTGAACTGGAACTGAAGCCAACCCATTACTTTGAATTTGCAGAGTTGTTTGATCGGGAGCTGAACTGCTTCCGACCAGCCTTTCTTCCCACCAAGTCTCTCCCTTACATCCTGACCCTTGTACTAGATCTAGCAGTTAGCAACTCTGCCAGTGGCAGGAGGGTTTGGAACTGGATGATCCTTGAGGTCCCTTCCAACCCAAGCCATTCTGTGATTCTACATCCCTTCTCCTGCTAGCTTGGCTCACCCCTGTGCTATTGGACTCCAAGCTCTGATTTTTGTGGGGCTGAAAGGGCTGTACCACATCGTCACCTGCTGCCCTCCCTTGCCTGCATCCAGGCTGGGGACTACTTCGTGTAGGGAAGAAGGCAGAAGCATAGAATCATTAAGGTTGGAAAAGACCTCTAAGATCACAGAGTCCTGCTGTTCACCTACCACCAGTATTGCACACCAAACCGTGTCCCTGAGAACCACATCTACGCGTTTCTTGATGAGGCCAAAGGGATTGGGAATGCTCTCCTGCCTCTCGTTAGTGCCTGCTCCTGTCCCGTAGCCCGCAGATCTTGTCTGAGCAGTCAGACGCTCCAGTGTGAGCAAGTTTGAAGCAGTTCATCGCTATCCAAACTGTTTAGCAAACATTTACTGACCTCCAGCCAAGCTGAACTGCAATCATGCAATCAGATGTGGCAACTCTACCTCTTTCCAGACCGTGAAATTCAAGAGCGTAGAAGTAAACGTGAAAGCTTTTTGCTTTATCTCAACACACACAGGGGCCAAGGCTTTGTGGTTTTCAAGACCCATTAGCACTGAGCCTTGCCATGGCAGCCAGCCCACCTCTGTGAGCACCTGCTCATCCTGGGGGCTGCTGCCAGCGCTGAGGATGGGGCCACCATGAGCCAGCCAGCTCCCCACCCAGGAGCAGCCTTGGGCACGGAGGAGCTTGTGGCTTCGGTAAGCATTGGCTTGTGTGGGTGCTGTGTGGTGCCCTAGGGTGCTGCGCGAGTCGCTTGGTCCTCAGGCTCATGCCATGCTTCGTGAATCCCGTGCTGTGGGATAACCTTAGTTGGCTAATGACAGTGAAAAAGCCTGGAGGTGGCACCCACTTGGCACCAGCAGTGGCTCTACGAGCAGTGCTTGTTTATCCTGAGGTGAAGCAACGTGCTTTCACATTAATATCCTATTGAAAATCCTGTAAGATTTCACTTCTGGGAAGCTTGAGCGTGCCATGCCTCGAGCACAGGTCAGCCTGATGCTGCATCACCTCAGGCTTCCCAATGTCAGACATGAGATCTTGTCTGGAGTGAGTTGTCTTGGGAGTGTTTTGAGAGTGTTTGTCTTGAGAGCGCCTTTCTTTTTGGAATCCAAAGAGAATCAACACTTTCTGGTGCAAAGCCGTACTCCACTGATATTTGTGTATATAATTATAGCTTTTGTAGAGAAAAATCTGTTCTTAAATATAGCCACCCAGGCAGGCCGCCATTGTAGAGCTGTACATTAATGGTGCTTTAGTCAATGCAATATAGTGATGTGTGGGAAGGAATCCTAGAGTGAATCTATTTTGGACATCCAGTGGTTGATTTACAATGAGTTATAGTACCAGAGTTTGAACACTTCCTGGTTACTGCTGTCGGGCAGCTTTAAAAATAAGGCTTGCAGTTTTACCAGTAGCACTGAAGTTTCTCAGCAGAGCCCTGCCTGGCCTTTCAGCACGTTCACTGGAGTTCCCTCGCTGGCACTGGTAAGCAGGGCTTGCAACTGGGCACGGTGTCATCGCAGCTTGACGGGGCTGTTGGCTGTTGTTGAGACTCGTGGGTCTCTCCTTGCTCTGTGGCGATGCCCAAGATCTTTAAGTGTCTTTTTGAAGGCAACACTGGGAAGCAAAGTTGCCATGTAGCACAAAATAGGATAGGAAAATAACGAATTATCCACGAAGCCCCATCACCTGCCCCAAGTATGGACTGCATGGTGCTTGTAGAAGAGTGTCTGGGTGAGGGACCACATGGGCTGTCCTGTGTCTTCGTAAAATCAGTCTTCATTAAATCGAGAAAGATGAAGAGTCACATTTGGCTGTCCATTTCCAGGAGAACTACCTCAGGGCCGGTTTTGCTTACAGTAATACCTCGGCCAGAAATCTCCGCTGGGCTGCAGGGATGTCTTCCACAGAATTCCCAGTCAAGGAAACGCACGGGCACTTGGCACTTACGTCCAGCGGCGACTCTGCTGTCTACCTGTACTAATTCAATTCTTGATGGGTGTTTCTTGTTTGTTTGTTTTGCAGGAAGAAATCGTTTCTATTTTCAGCACTGTACGCTGCCTTCATATTTGGTGGTCGGCACCTAATGAACAAACGAGCAAAATTTGAGCTGAGGAAACCACTGGTGCTCTGGTCCCTGAGCCTTGCTGTCTTCAGGTAGGCCTCCCTTCACATCAGCTGCATTTGACAGCAGTATGTGAAAAGGGTTTTGGTTTCTTAAGATGTAACAGCAATACTAGTGTGGCAACAGGCTTGCCAAGAAATGGCCTTTCTGTAGTTCTGCCATCAGGGTTATGTCCTGGTCCACTCCTCTCCATTATAATGGTCTCTTTGACTTGCCAGATCATAAAGAGGGGAGAAATCTGTAATGCTCTTGAAAAGCAAAGTGGAAAAAAAAAAGTGAGGACAGGAGAAAAAATGCATATCATTGCAATAAATTTGCCATGCAAACTACAAATGGAAATTAACCCGTTAAGACGCTGGTCTTGTTCTCACTTGCTGGTTGGTATTACATTTATATGGGTGCATATATGGAACTCTGACCTCTATGACAGTGAGGTGAAGCTAAGCCACCGTGACTGAGATCAGAACCTGGCTTCTGGTTATCCATCACTAGCAAAGAGCTTACAGATACAGCCAAAGGGTGGCTCCATGGCAGAAAGACCCTTTCCTAGCGATGACGTCTCCAGTTGTGTTCCCCCTGTGTCACTGAGTATGGGGAAAGTCAGGTTCACGTTATTGATAGTTCACTCTACAGTTTCAAAACCCATAATGTACAGTATTGTAAACAAATATCAAACAGTGATACCTGGATCTTTTCCTAATATCAGTATAATCGTTACTGATTGTATCAGTTCACAAGTACAGAAAGCAGATTTGCTTCCTGAGCAGCTGTGAGGGGTGAATGATTTTTCACAGGATGGAATAGTTTGAGGTGAGAGTTTTTACAGAGTAAAAGCAAGAATGGGGAAATTAGTTTCTTCTGCCTTCTTGTTGTTTATTTCTTCTCCAGAATTGTTCAATCACACTGACACTTCTTAAAACTCTAACAAGGAAAAATAAATTATATTTTTAACTTGTCTCATTCCGTGAGAACGTGCTAGAACTTTATGTTTGCTTGATTTTAATAGTCTATAAAGTTTCCTAATATATATATATATATATCTTAGTGCAGACAAAACTTTGAGCATTCTGGATAACTTGAAGAGCAAGTTCTAACCCTGAAAATTTATTATTTTTGTTCTATGGCACTTGATGCTGTGCTTCTGGCTATGTGCCTGACATCGTTTTGCTGTTACTGTCTTTACACAATTGCCATCTTTTGTTGAATTTCAGCAAGTGTTGAATTGCTTCTTAAGTGACATGTCATTTGTGAATCAGTTTGAGAAGTGTTTTGTAGCCAGCTGGATCCCTAAGTGTGTGTTCCAATTGCACTTTCTTGTTGAGCACAGCCAGTGGAAACCAGTACGCACAGCAGGTGTACTGTAATTCCCAATCTGCAGGCAGGAAGAACAGTTTCAGAGCTGTGCTTTGAAGAGGGTCACTAGGATGATGTTTAAAATCACATCGCTTTGAGGTGGTTCTGTGGCTGACATGCATAGTTTGGGGCTTGTAAACAATTTCACTAATTAGTTACCTCCCAAAAACAAATGGGCCAATCAACAAGTAGCAGCAACGTGCACTATATTGTGAAAGTGCTGTGTAGGTGGACTGAGGGCGTTCAGACTTTGAAATCAACATGTTCATTGCTTGCTAGCTGGACTTTCCCATCACAGCCATATGAAATAGCTAATGCACAGCCTGCAGTGGCTGCTGGGGAAGTCTGGGTAAAACCTAAAATGTGGCCTTCATCCTTATGAAGCTACAGGTTGCCAGGATGAGCACACCATAGCCACCCCCAGCTTTATTCACTCTTGCAGCCAGCTGTACTAGACTCTGAATGCCATAAACTTTACAAGGAGCTTGGATTTTACTTTCCAAGCAAGTTTTTTTCTGCCTCCTCACATGACTAGGTTTTGCATTTACCCCTGCTTGGTCTGAAAGATGTTCCTCCTTCCTTTGAAGGTAAATTTGGATAGATTTAGGTGCTCTTGTTTTGCCTGTAGACTTACTACAGATCCAGGAAAACACTCCTCAATTCTAAAAAGTCTTCCTCTCTAGCTTTCTGGGCTGTTGAAATCCTATGACTTTGACAATACCTTTCAGAAATTCTAAGTAATACATGTCTGTCGTGAGTGGTTGTGCTGAGAAAGAAAAACCTGCCTGGAGAGCCCTCAGTAACGTGTCTCAAGGTCAGAGTGAGCCTTTTTTTCGAAGTCCTTGTTTATCTTTTTTTCTAGCACTCCTACCATTTTACCTACTTCAAATATCCTCAGAAATAGTAACACTTAGCAGAGGCTGGAAAACAGTGTTCTGGACTTAAAAAAAGAAAAAGGAAAGTGGCTTGCCAGGCAGTGACATGGCCCTCTTTCCCAATGTATCCCGCACGCCTTGCTCTTGCCAAGATCATTTAAATGTGGTAGCAGGAAACTTGCCACGCTTATAAATAAACAAAACAACTACACCACCCTACTGAGCCTGCTGAGCATTCAGGAGTTCGGTCAGGAGTGAGCTTTGTGTCAACACTGGCAGCCAGCAGGATCTGCAGGACAGAAAAGCAGCTTTATTTCCCTTTGGAAGCATCGACTAGTTTCGAACATTTTGTCTCTGGGATAAGGTTACTGCTTCTCTGTGAACACCTCTGTAAAGGCAGCAACAACAAATCTTGCTTTTCACTTTGAAACCGTGTGAAAACGTGATCTCCTGAAGTCTTTGCTGAGAAATTAGTTTGGGATGTTTTTCTTGGGCTGCTTTCCTTTTTCCTGCTAGCAGGATTGTTGAGCTGTCTCAAGCACTGAAGATGTTGTTGTGTGACATGACACAGTTTTGATGGTGTTTTTTTTTTTTCATTTTATGCACTTAAGTGTTTGCAGCCAGTCTGTTGTGCGCTGTGGTCCTGTGGGAGCAGCTCTGTGCTGTTTTTGTCAACAGGAACCACTGTTATTGAGCTGGCACAGTTCATTTCTCAGACCTGTAAGACTCCAAGGAAACTGTTACTGGCTCACTTGCATGTCCAGGTGACTGCCAGCCCTGTATTTCAGAGTATTTCCAGGAGTGGAAAACCTGCAAAAACACAAATTCAAATACCAGTTCTGTCTGTGCCTCTTTGAACATGAAGTTAGGGTCATTCATTGACAGCAAAGAATTGTTTAGTTAGAGTATATCACAAGTACCACGTTGGCAGCCTAGAAATCAGCAAAGCTGAGAGCAGGAGTCTCGCAGGAGGAGACGTCGTCATTAATTCATGGCTTTGTTACATCTCAGCAGGATTTTTGTTGTTCCTTTTGTGGGCCTTGGAGACTGTGCATGGGTAGCACTGCCATCAAGGAGCTCACCCACAGGTTTGATTGCCTTGCCTTCACACAAGACAACAGCACGGCACCGTTTCCACTCGCTCTCCAACCGCCAGCAGAAGAATCAGGGTCAGGAACCAACTAATAATAGCAGGATGTTGTTTTCCCTGAGGAGCACGATCACGTCGATAGGGGAGAGGAGGAAGCTAAAGCATCCGACGTGATGCAGTCGTATGCAGGGAGCGAAGTCTGACCGTGGCTGGTGCCATGGGAGGTGTGATTTGTCTCTGTCTAGCCAAACCACACAGTCATTACGGTGCTGTCGTCATCTGAGATCATGCAGATTCTAATCCAGCTTCAGCTGTGCTTCGTAGCAGAGGCTGATGTCAGTCCAGGGTGTCCAGATGTCTTTCCTCCTGGGAAACACTCTCTTGAAGAGGTGGAAGTGGTGTCAATGGCCGCTAGCTGCTTGCCACAAAGCCTCAGAAGTGGAGTATTCCAGTGGCAACTTACCTTGTAGCCGAGAGACAAAGCCAGAAGGTCTCATGGGAGGAAGTGACTCACTTCACTTTTATGAGACTGCTGTAATGGATTTGTTTCTGCCAGCACAGCAGCGTTTAGTGGAAAGGGATGCGCTTCTTCTGCGGACTCCTCCCTACAAGATAACCCAAAATAAATCATGAGCAACTAAGTCCAGAGCCAAAAAAACTGAACATAACTTTAGAAGAGGAGTCCAGTTGCTTGGATTTGTGACTCTGAAATACCTTCTAGTTATCATACCTATGTGTAAGACTGTTGATGGGAAGTGATTCAAATTTACATCCAATCTCAAGGCCTGCCATTCTCAGAGCCTCACCATGGAGATTAAAACACAACTTCGTTTCATATGTTGCTGAGCAGCCCTCCAAAATCTTGAAATACTCGAAAATTTTATACAGGCCCTGAAAATACATTCAAAGAGAAAATGAATTAACGAAACGAGCAATGTTTGCCAAATAGCATTAAACCTAAGAAGTAGCATTTAAGATGAATTAATTTTATTTCTCTTATAAACTCGAACGCAAGAGAATTCCCTGTATTTGCAAAGCATTGATATTCTCAACATGGCGTTGTTCAGAACCCAGATACACACCTGCCTCGTGGCTCATTTCAGTTGGGCCCTGCTTGTCACTTAATTTTCCGATAGAGCAGCTATTGGGAACGTCTTCTCAATTGCCGTTTTGGAGCAACATTTGGAAGCTTGGTCAGCAGCAGGAGCTCAGAATGGATGGAAGGAAGACAGAAACCCCTTGGATGAGACGTAACAGTTGAGGAAAACATTGTTTTCTGTAAGCTAAACTGTAATCCCAATAGGGAAATACAAGCAGTGCTGTGTAGGGTGGATTTATAAACTGCAGAACGAATGCTAGCTGGCATTAAAATAGGAGTGCAGAGGTGATAAAGATGTATGGACTAGGAGCAATACAGTCCTGTTGAGAAGACAGGTGTCCAATGTGTACGTTATTTATTCTAAGCAAGAAGAGCATCTCATGACAAGCATCTTTACTCCCAGAATTGTGTTTGATGCCATGTGACAAAAGAATGTGCCCATCTGTTTCTGAAACCTCATCTTTTCGTTCACTCTGTGGTGTCTGACAAAGTCACTTTGAATATGAAGTGTTTTTACTGTTTTTACCAAATCTGGCCTGATTAAAAGTAAATCTGGGGTTCGCTATGAGACCTGGCTGATGCAGCTTTATGGGAGATGCAGCTAGCACTGGTTAAAAAATTCCTTTGAAAACCTCTTTTTTTCAGAGCTAAGCTGGGCTCTCTTTCCTCAAAAAGTTCTCGTTTTTCTTTGCCTTTTCATTATTTTTTTCTTTCTTTGCTTGTTTGTTTTTGTTCTTGTTGCTGGAAAACTGAAGGCCTAGCGGAGTGAGTGCAAGGGGTGATTTGGAAACCAGCTGTTGTGCCCTGCTGTCCTCAGTGAGAGTGCTGGCACTGTTTGTCACTCTGAATCACACCTTTCTCATGAGGTCACCCTGCCCCAGCCCACGGAGCCAATCTCTCTCAATACTGCATGACAAGTGTGCTGAGAAGGGTGTCTGGGGAGCAAAGAGCCCAGCCTGCACACACCACACATGGGCATCGAGCTGCAGTTGGGCAAAGTCACCACCACGTCACAAGTGGAAAATGGTCTTTCTAAGGTGTTCTTCCAAGCAAGTGTGCTTCCCCATGCCTGTGTCACTCAGCACCTTCCCTACACCGCTGCTACAGCGGTGCATCTGCTGCTCACCAGCTGCAGGCAGCCCCTGGGCTGAGCTGCTCCGGCCGCGTCCTCAGGGAAGACTGAGCCAAAATGGGTGGCTCCAAGCCTACGGCTGCCATTTAATTTATGGCTCTGAGCAGCTCGTTGTAACTTTTAGCTTCTCTAAGCCTTCTTTATTCAGTCAAATGCTAGTCTTTATCTGTAACTTAGATTTTGCTTGAGCTGTTATCTGCCTGTTTTACTGCTTTCCTGGTTGCTGGTTCCATTGGGTGACTTGATCCTCTGCTAAATCTTTTACTTGATTACATTTTGGCTTTGTTTGCCCAGGATCATTTCTAACTCCTGAATACATACATTTCAACGCTACACAGGGCAGTTGCTTTACCAACTTGATACGTTTGATCCCGTAACTGACTTTAAATTACCCTGCAGAAAGAGATATGTCACTTTTTTGGGATTATCATTTAAATCACTGGAATATTAGGTATTCTGAAATTTTCCTGAGATGATGTTGGATGCCGAGAGTAATTTCAGTGATGACACAGGAACAAGTGCAGGTGCCCCCAAAGCATTCATTAAGGATCGCTTAAGAGTTCTGCTACGCTTATGAATCCTCATGGGCTACTTTAGAAATCCTCAGATGGATTCCCTAATTCCTAAGAGATTTCCCACTAAATACGGGGCTTACGCTGAAAATTGATTCTTTCTTCTATTTTAGCAGTTTAGCCACAGTCTAAACTTGCTGAAAGAAATACCTAAGAAATGTTCCTTGGCAGAAAATTACCTCTCTGCGTATACAGCCTTCACAGGGCGCCGGGGCTCTTCAGCCGCAGCCAGAGCCCGGTTATTATTTAGTGATGGCAGAGTGAGTTATTGCCGAGAAATGACAGCTTTCATCAAGAAATATTGTTCCTGCGAGTCCCTGCCCCGCTCCTGCCAGGTGATCAGCACCCAGCTCAGGTAACAGCACTCCAGAACGGATGATGGGTAATTACTATTGATTGGCTTGTAACCAGCTCTCTGGAAGTCAGCTGAAATGCAAGGGTGTGTGGGTACAGCTGAAAAACTACTTTTCCTTGTTTGCAAGAGTGCAGTTAAATGGTTTTTTTCAGCAGTGTGTGGTGTCCCCGTAAGCAAATTCTGCTTTTCTCTCATGTTTGGGGGGGTTCATTGAGCACAACTGACCACAGCTCCTCGTTTATCTCTTCAGCAAAGCCTTGCATAGCCACCAAGTGCTCTGCGTCAGACTCTCCATCTTTTTTAAAAAATTTTTTTTTTTAATGTTATCTGCTTTAAAAACTGCTTGCAAGATCCTGGTCCTGGCGCTCATTGCTTCGTAAGCAGCCAGGTCCCTCCAGCAGCCCATGAAGCGTGGCTGCATCATCTTTGAGCTCTGCTCCTCAGGATTGCCTGGCTGCAGCTAATCCCAGCCATAAAGAAGGCAGGGCTGGGGATCAAACTGCAGTGCCTGGAGGGGGAATTCGGGTTCAGTGAGGAGGGACCAGAAGCCGGTAGCTGTGGTGGATTGATTTGTATCCACACGTACGTAAGCTTTGCAAGCAGTAGTTGCAGCACTTGGCAGAGGTGTTGAGCTTGCTGCTTTAGCAGGAGAGAATCAGTTGGGTTTTACTCTGCTGTGGTGTTAACCTGATTAAAATCTCCAGGTGACAGTGTCCATTGGTTGCAAGCCCTGCAGAGGTGTCACTGGGATGCTTAATGGGGTCTGTGGAGAGCAAGGGAAGTAAACGTGTTTATTTGGTTTGGTTATTTTTATTATTTTTATTTTTTTCCAATTTTGTCAATAAAAAGGACAAAGAAATGGAAAGGAGCCAGGTGAGTTGTGACTAGGAAATCTGGGGATGAAAGGGAAGGGCTGAAGGGAGTGGCCCCGTGTAGAAGGATTTATTTATTGCTGGGGAGAGAGAGAGTGATGCAAGGAGCACAGTATCTGCCCTCTCATAAAGCCACAGAGAGAGCTGTCACTTTGACGTACCTCCCATTCCTCCATTCATCCCAGTGATTTATCACATGGGAAAGTCATAACCACCCAGGCGTGGATGCATATGCTTATGGGTATATAACCTGCACAAATGATAGGTTATTTCTTGGAGCCATGGAAAATATTTGCACAGTCTTTAAATCACTCTGAGCTGGCTTGGCTTCAGGTTTTGTTCCCAACTGAAAACTCAAATGATTTGCATTGAAAAGTTTGCTGGAGAGACATCTGGGTCAGATGCAGCAGCCAGCTCTGAAATGCAAGGTTTGTGTGTTTGGTTCAGTGTTGGAGGGGCAGAGATGGAAGGGGAATTCTCTCAAAGTTTGCCTTGGGGTTTTGATAGGACTGAGCCCAAACCTCCAAGTACGCGTGAACTTATGCAAAGAAAATTCTTCGGGCAAAACCAGGGAGAAAAACTGCAAAGATCAGCAGAGCTTTTGCTTGCACACATGGTGCTGAGAGCTAGAGCATCCCATCACAATGCACTTTCAGTACTGCTGACCACTAGGTTGTAGGGTGAGTGCCACACAGAGACAAGCATCTGTTGTTCCTCACCTCCTCCTTTTCTTCCCTTTTTTTTCTTTTTTAACAATGCTGTGGCTTGGGCTCCACCCTGAACAGGGCTTCATCACCTTCAAGGCAGGCAAGCCATGAGCCCCATCTGCTGTGCTGCCCAGGTGGGAGAGGGGAGAGGCAGAGGAGCAGTGGGGCAGGAAGGCCTTGGAAGGAAGGCTTCCTTGGGAGGGCTTGCTCAGGTCTTGGTTTCTTATTCCCTTGCAGAAGTGATAACTCCTTGTGTCTGCATGTTTTGGAGGCACCGAAACAGAGACAGCCCATTGCTAGTTACCAAATGCACCTGGAAGAAAGTGAACATTTTCAAATACTAGCTCCCCTCAGCTGCAGAAGTGAAATTACAAGTTGGAACAAAAGCATCATTTCAAGCTTTCAGGGTGTTCAGGAAGCTAAAAACGTTTATTACCCTAAATCATGCGTGAAAATTGTGCTCTTAATTACAATAGCCCAGTCATTACAAAGACTGTAGGTACCTCCTAGCCTTTTAGACGTGTGGCCTGCAGAAAATGGTTCTATGTTCTTTCTAAAGCATGAGATTAACAGAAGTGCTCTTCAAAACTGGTTTCATAACCTTGGAGAATGTGCTTGCTAAGGTGTTCCTAGGAAGAAGGGACATCATGGCACCAAGGTGTTTTTTCCAGACATTTTTCTTGTTTCTGCCAATTGCAAGAGAATCATATGATTCTGTGAATTGCAGGAGAATAATGAATGGTCCCAAATAATTTTAGCAATCAGCTCGGCCTTGGGGAACACAGGTGCACAAAGGAGTTATTGTGCTTTAAATTACCTGGTGGCAACTGAGGACAAGGATGTCTCAGCACAGTTGCAAAAGGGTCAAGTATTGTAGCACAAACCTCCTTCTCTAATAGGACAGTTTTACTCTGAAACTGCTGTAGACAGAATGAGCACATGAATTATTACCGTGGCTCATCAGCACCAGGGGAGAGTAAACACCATTAAGGGCTGAAATATTCACAAATACAATGCTGAAAGCCTTGCTGATTAAATACCTGCGCTTTCTGTAGTTTTATCAAATGAGGTCATTAGCAGAGGAAATCATCAGTTTTTAAGAACACTGATGCTGCATTTTCCACCTCACGAGCGTGGTTTTTGTTCCTGCCCCATTGCCAGGGTCAGGATCTGCTGCAGGAGGGCGGTGAAACGCCTGGTTTTCTTCTGGAGTTCCCTGGTGCAAGTAGAGGGAACAGCAAGGAGCATTCATACAGAGCAACCACGATAATCAGAACAGCACCAAAAATTCCACGAGGGAAAAGAATTCAAATATTTTCTCCTACCGCAGAACAGGCAGCTGGGGCCTGGTCCTACACAAGTTTGAGGGCAAGACAGTGAAGGTGAGATAGAAGCAGGGATGCTCTTAAAACTCATTCCATTGGCTCGTGTTTTTTTGTGGCTTGTGCCCAGCTGTGTCAGATCAAATCCACGCTTGTATTTGCCTAATATGCCAAAGGGAAATAGGAGTACAGCTGAATCTGTGGCAGGCATGCGTTGCTCTCATCCACTCTTCTGGCTGGGTCAGTACGTTTTCAGCTGTTTGTTTTTCTAGGCTGGCAGGGCTTTATGGACTTGCACCGTGTCTCCCTGCACATCACTCTGTGTTTTTAGGTCCTGAGAGCACACTGCCAACATATCAGAGGTGCCGGTGATGGAAAGGTGATGTTAAGAAGCATTTGTCTATAAGCTATTTGTCTTCTTTTTATTTTATGTCTACAAACTATTTAAAGATACAGATATGCCTGGGGTAATTAAGACAAAGAGTCTGGGACTTGAAAGTTCAGAGAGTGACATTAAAAAGTGGGAAAAAAAATCTGTGGTAGGTCAGAAGGCTCTATCTGAAAATGCCTCAAGCTGGAGCATTAGTGTGGGTTCAGTGACACTGTTTTCACTGATACAGAGTGAGGCTGTCTTCCTGCTTTAGTCAAACAGAGCTCGTGGACAAGGCACTGGGCTATGCACGGGTCGCCATGTTGCACAACATTGTTCATCCTGGCTCGGGCACAAATTTTGTGACAGGACACTGAAATTTCAGTTTGCCTCACCTGTCTGTCTTCGAAATGGGTCAGTGCTTAGCCACTTCACAAGGCAAGAGTAAACGCCATCAGGGACTGAAATATTCACAAATTCAATGCTGAGGGCCTTGGAGATGCCAACACAGGTAGAAGCCTGGAGGAAGTTAGGTCCGAACCTAACCAGAGCCCAGCTGAAGAACAGCTTTGTCCTTGGTGGATCTTTACACAGAGACCCCTGACCTAAAGCGGTTGCCGGCCTGGAGATTGTTGAGGCACAAGTAACTCTGGGACAGCCCAGGCTGGCAGTGGTAGATCGCTTGGCTGTCAGAAAGCAGAAAAGACCCAAATTTTGTTAGAGCAACAAGGAAGGCCTGCTCTTTGGGGAGAACGGAGGTGTCCTTTTTGTCACAGGCAGGTTTGGTGAGGAGATGGGGTCTTCCTGGGAGGTTCATGGACCAGTTCCAGGAGGTAAAGCAGGGAGGTGATTTGCAAGTGTTCGACAGGAACAGTCTCTCTGCAGGACTGGGTCTCTCTCTTTCCATCTTTAACTTCGGTGTGGCTCAGGAGCAGCTCAGAAATGCTGAAAGGTGGCGAAACAGCAGCCTGTTTCTGTTAGCTTTCCTTGCCATTTCTTGCAGCAGTTGGGCTAAGTTCATCTGCTGCAATTCGAACAAGTGTGTCTCAGATTTCAAGGTAACTCACTATTAAGAAGCCTTCTCTTTTAAATGCTTGTAAAATGCCTCATAGATGTTACATTTACACTTAAGGGTGGCCAAATATGTCATCAGTATCATTTTTTTCCAAAGTTTTTTATCCTTTAGGTGAATACATTGTCCCTGTGTATCACCGCTGCCCAAGGGGCTGATTCATTTAATGGAAAAATGTAGCCCTCAGTTCAACAAGCCAAGCAAAACATTTTTAATCTCCAGGTGCAGACAGACAAATGTGGTCCTCCTAGTCAGTTATTAATACACTGAAATAAATTACAAAAGGTTTCATATATAGCACCCTCGCACCGCATTGACCATTTGGAGTGTTGGGTGCCAGCTCCTTTTGTAGGCTGCACTGCTGTGAGATTAGAGGGCACTGACTGAGCCACCAGATCCAAACAGGATCCATCCATTCCACGCAGGCCACTGAACGACAGCCGAAAGATCTCTCCCAGTTGTTTCCCACATTTCATTTGTAGTTAATGATTGGTTTCTTAGCATATGGTTGCTCTCTCTACTGCAAAGATACCAAGATTTTGCAATCACAGATAAGCCTAAAGCAGCCTTGTAGCTTCTATGCCTTTTTCAATAGAGGTTTCAATACATTCCTGCATTCATTTAGTTTAAGGGCAATCAGTCAGGAAATGTATTTCTTGCTCAGCCCCTGCCCCCGTGTGTCAGGAGGCTGGTGTTCGTCTGCAGCTCTCCCTGGTCCCCTCCCTGCAGGGGAACGCACGTCGTGTCTGTCAGGCAGCCTCTTGAAAGGTTATTGTTATGGTTTTAATTCTTCCCAGGCCTTGAAACTGTCTGGCTTGTCTACCCAAAAAAAGTCTGGGAGCAACAGGCTTCCAATGGATGCCCAGGCGCCGGTAAAAACCAGCAGGGTCAGCCCTGGCTACCATATCCTTTCCTCATTTTGCACCGCCCAGATAACTGCTTTAACCTGGACGTTGCCTTTCATTTCAGCTCAGCTTTAATAAACTACCCCACTGCAGGCAGATCGTTGTGGAGCTGGAAGAAATGCCGTTGCGTCTTATTTACTTTACAGACTGAGGGCAGGGCCCTGTAAATCTCCAGAGATACCTACTGAAATTTTGGTCGAGGGCCTTCTCCTTTCCAACACAAAGGCTAGCAGTTTCCCAAAACACTTCTCCTGCAGGGCCTGAAGCCAGCGTAGTGCATAAACACAGATTGTAGGTTGGGAGGAGGCAAAGGGCTCCTCAAAACACTCCTTCTTCCTGCTGGTTTGATAGGGTCATCGCCCCAGCCATGGCAAGGCAGCAAGCGTGCTGTGATCTGACAGCTTCACCTCTCCACATTGCTGGCAGTGCAGGGGGATGGCAGGCTTCAGGCAGCAGGTGATTCCCCAGCACTGGGCAGCGCAGCGTGGTCCTGTCCATGGGCTCCCTGCTGCTCTCTGCTGGTGCCACACCTGCGCTGATTGCAGCCCACGGGGACACGCTTTAGGAGATAAAAGTGCTTCGCTTTTGACACCTGTAGCTGACATAATTTACGCTCCCCTTGTCACTGCTGGGACTCTGCGAGTTCCCGTGGGGTGCTGGCTGTGCACTAAAATGCTTTCAGGAAATGTTGTTGTGTTCCATGCTGAACTATGGGCTGAGGAGTGGGGGTGTGGGCTCCTTTCTAGGTAGGAAAGCAGCGTATCAGAACGACTAAGAGATCTGGTTAGGGCATTCCAGTAGTAATGCCATTGCAGTAATGCCATTGCAGTGGGGTAGACATAAGCCTAGATTTCTTTAGCTTTTTTTTAAGTATTTTTTAAGGCAGCAGTCATGTTCCCTGCTCAGTCCTGCAGCCAGATGTTGGTCGGGCATTTGTTAGCCTGGCAGAGCAGCCACTGCCTGCGGGGAGGCGAATGTAGGACATTTTGAGCCTGAACAGATGAGAAAGCTGCGTTAGCCGGTGCAGTTTGTTTCTGATCAGTGTCTCGTTGCAAAAGGCTGTAATTGTACAGTGATTTGCCACTACCTTATTTCTGAAATCCCCGGGGATGACTGGCGCTGGGCAGACTGCTTTGGTAAGCAGTTCGTTTCAGGGCCTCACAAAAGCTGCGGCGCGGAGCAGGGCGAGGACAGAGCGAAACAGGAGTGATTTCCTGAGCAAGCAGTGTCATCACCCTGCTGCACATCGTGTCTTTGCGAGATAGAAACGTGCTGGCTGATCTCACCTCGCAGAGCAAATGAGATTAAGTGGCAGAGGCACAGCCAGCAGCAGTGTCTCTCTGGATCCAAGGCGTATTTGCAGGCGTGCATTAGATCTTTTTCTGTCTCTGGTGGCGTGTGCTTGTTGGCAAGATGCTGTTTTGGCAGAAGCATGGCATGTATTTAGGTAGCTGGATCGGTTACTTCCAGTTTGCCTCCTTCCTTACTCACAAAGCCTTCCCTTGTGAATCGTGCTAAAACCTAACTTGCTCTTCACTGATAGAGGTTTCAGATCAGTCTGACGCACCGTGTAAAGCACTGGCCATTTTCACTTCTTCTGAAGCCAGGACCTAAAGGAAGCTGCTGCACCATGACATTACTCCTGCTGCAGTTGTCAGCGTGTGCGTGTGTACGCCCGCTCCAAGGAGAGCTCTGCAGTCACTGCTGAACAGAAAGACAAGGAGAATCACATCCGTGCAGTCCCAAGGACAGCCACGTGCCACAGTGCCATCCCCACTCCTATCAGTCCAGGTTAAGTCCATGGCCATCCAGACATCCACACACCTCCACCTGTTGACTGAGCCAATGCATCTCTTATCCGAGCATGTGCTCATGGCACAGAGTCCTCTTTGGTTTTAAAACCTTCTCTTGGGTAACAGCGATGGGATGAGAGGGAATGACCTCACGTTGTGCCAGGGGCGGTTCAGGTTGGATGTTAGGAAACTTCCTTCTCTGAAAGAGTGGTCAGGCACTGGAACCGGAGGTGTGGGAGGCACCGTCCCTGGAGGTGTTAGAAGAAGAACCAAGAACCATCGAGATGCGGTCTTAAGGGGCCTGGCTCAGTGGTTTAATGAGCAATCTTAGTGGTAGGCGGATGGTTGAACTGGATGATCTTAGAGGTCTTTTCCAACCTTAATGATTCTATGATAAAACTTCAACGCGTGGTATTTCAGAAGAGCAATACCATTTCTGTGCAAGCAAAGGCCCATACTTGCAGCTACTTGATTTCTTAATTTGTTCTTCTTTTTAATGTCAGCACCCAAGTATTTGCTAATGGCAGAACCAGCTGTGTATCGTTAGCTATTCTGCCCCATCTTCCTCCACCCACTTTAGCCACCACCCGACAGAGGAGCAAGCAGCAGCCTGCCCTGGCCACGTTGAGGAGTTCACTGCCTCGGGAGTTGGTCTGATCTCATCGCTGGGGAGATCTCCTGTCCTCCTGGGAACAAGAAATGCCACTCCTGGGAAAACAGAGCGTGTGTGAAACACTAGAGAGAAGGCACGGAGCAAGCTGCACCCAGTTTCAAAACTCCTTTAGCAGGCTTGGGCACTTTCTGTCAGGTGGAAGGGACTGATGCCAGAAGGACGTGAGAAAAGCACGCACAGACAGAGGGAAAACCAGAGGAGCCACTCTACAGGCTGTGTGGATGCTTGGAGCACTGCACTTTTGCTTCTCTGTGAAGGGATGGATGAATCCAACATCTGTGTGTGAGAGACTGCTGTCATGCCTGCTCCTGGGGATATATGCACAGCTTTAGGCAGTTCTGTTGGGAAACCTAGGCTCATCTGATCTCCTTTGGTAAACCTGCACCGCAGCAGGAGGGGTTGTACGTGCACATAGCACAGGAGGTCTTGTCTGGCAGTGGAGCCCACGAGCAAATGCCTCCATATAAACAGCTGCTGATAACAGCTTGGAGAAACGAGCGGTGTTGACTGGTGTCTGAGTTTCCTGGTGGCACAGTCAAACCTCACCCATTGACATGTGACAGCGCAGGAGCCAAGATGTAACCTAGAATCAGTAAGGTTGGGAAAGACCTCTAAGGTCACCTAGTCCAGCCGTCCACCTACCACCCCCGTTGCCCACTGAACATGCAGTGGGCAGGGATGAGCAAAGGGCACTGCTAACAGCAGGCAGGGTTGGCTGGTTCTATTAGTGCTGCAGATCTGGAAGTCTAAACACTTTATGCAAATAATATAAAAACTTTTATCGGCAGTTTTCTGCTCAGCAGGCTTACTTGAGGCGTCTGACCAAGTAAGACAGGTAGGATGGGGCCACGGAGAAGTCAGAGGGAGACAAGATGAACCTGGGAGACAAGAGGCACAGGGATGCGTGATAGAAAGTAAGAGGTACTCAGCCCAGAGGAGCCTGAGCCTTTCTTTGCTCCAGTTTTCTGAAAGGTGCTTGCATCGTTCTGTATTCAGCATTGTTTTTGAAGGCCAACCAAGCTACAGTGCTTGCTGCAGTGGGCAAGCATGTTCTTGCTGTAGAACACTTACTTCTGCAAAGTGCCTCACTGCCGAGACAGATGCTCCTTCCATCAGCTGGATGCCTTTTGTTGTTTGAACCTATCCCCTATCCCCTCTGTCATTGCAAATCTCATAATGTTTCTCATTCGCAGAACACTGTTACCTTGCATCTCACTGATGACATGAGGATGAATCTGTGCTGTACCCGACAGTCCAACCAGGCAGTTCTCCTGTTAGCAGTGACCTGTTAAGAGATGAAGTCAGCACATGCACCCAGCTACCAGCCCTGGCCACCACATCCCACTGCAGTCTGTGCCCTCTGCCTGTTTTTTTTTCACTGCTCAGAGCTCCTGTGGATGTAACATGCACAGGGAGAGACGAGAGAAAACTCAGGAAATCAGAAGAAGGATTTGATCCTGGTTATATTGATGACAGCTCTTTATTAACTCATGTCTTGTAACATTCCAGCCACCAGCATCAAAACTCTGCCTGTTGTTTTCAGCGGAAACAGAGGTCTCCAACCGTTGCTGAAAACTGAAGATTCCTTCCTGTAGTAATGAAATAAAAACCGTTGATGTTACCATGCCAGACCTTCACCAGGGAATAAATGCTACAGCAGCCCACTTTGCAAATATGAGTTCAGAATAACTTCCTAGAAGCCAGCAGAGTTACTCCAACTTTAAGGCTGTCTCAAGCTTATTATTTCAGCACGTCTGTGGCTTTTTTTTTCTCGTAATGATTTGAAGTGATCGCGTGTAGATGTCAAGTATCTACTCAACTTTCTTCATTTTCTCTTTTTGTTTTAAAGTATATTCGGTGCTGTTCGAACTGCTCCTTACATGCTGTACGTTTTGATGACCAAAGGCCTGAAGCAGTCAGTGTGTGACCAGAGTTTTTACATTGGACCTGTCAGCAAATTCTGGGCATATGCATTTGTGCTAAGCAAAGCACCTGAACTAGGTGAGTACCCTGCCTCCCTTTTTCTTGCTGTGCCTATTTAGAGCAGAAAGAAGAGAGCATCCTTGAGATGCCATCAAGCCAATGCTGTTCTTTTTCCTCAGCCTCTCTGCCAGTCCCTCTGAAAAATAGCTGGGCCTTTGTCATTGTTCCAAAACTGCGTTTTGCAATGAATTTGGCAGAGTGTAAAGCCCCTAGATGGGTTGCTGTAGCCACACGGGACAGTCTTATGTATTTATATACGCTCCAGATGGAGGTCTCCTAGGTGTGCCTCATGGAGACACATCTTCAAAGCTGAAATTACAGCTCAGCTTTCTGAGCTTTCTCCTGGCCTTTGTCAGCATACCTACGATGATGCTGGTTTCAGGTAATGAAACAGGTAGGTCCAAGTCCTTAAACTAAGCTCCAATGTGTTCAAAGCACTGGAGTCTGCCTAGTTGCCAACCTGTCCATTAATTTGTGTAGCCTACCTGCCAGCAGTGGGTTTTAGCTATCTAACGAGGCATCAGCCCTGGATTCCCAGTAGTGAGGCATCCTGCAAGTGACAGAAGGGCTTTCCCATTCCTCCTCAGAGCTCCTGCTGGTGCACCTTGTCTTCATCTGCAAGTGGTCACAACTCAAGGGTGTTTGGCATCCCAACAGAGCAAGAGCTGTGGGCAGAGTGAAAACCAGGAAGAGCAAAAAAGAAGTCTCCCTCAGGAAACATTAGTTTAAGTTGTAGTTCCAGATATTATTTCTTTTTCAAGTCCATAACAGTTTGTGAGGAATGCACTGCCACCCTTCTAATATTCAAACTTGTCAGTCAAGCACCCTTCATGTGCTTTGTGTTTTCGTGTTTGTTGTCCCTCCTCTGTCAGCAGCAGGAGGTACAGGACCAGTACTGCCCTTAGCTGGGCTCTCACACTTTGCAAGTCCAGGCGCTAGCTCTGCAGGTCCAAGTTCAGCCCCAAGGAGCCAGTCAACCTCGTGGTCATGATGCAGACGTTGAGAAAATATCACATCCCTTTTGCTCCCTATGAAACTTCTGTGAGGACAAAGGGTGTGTTGAAGCAGTCCATGCCTGCAGACAAATCCAAGCAGCAGCAGCAGCCGCTCACCCTGTGGGTATTGAGGTGAGGGCTGGGCTAGAGCAGCTGTGTCAGCAAGCAGCTACCTCCGTTCTGCAGCATTCATCCTTAAATATACGTGTGGACATACAATTACAAACCGTAACGTGCTTCCTCCCTGAGCACTGAAAGCTGTTGCTGCCTTCAAATAGAAACCAGGTTCCCACAACATCCCTGGCTTTTTAAATCCCAAATCAAGCATGATGTGGCTTTTTATAATCTGCTGTCTCTCCAGTGATTTGTTTGTAATGATACTTATGATATGCATGCCAAAGCCAACTTAACTGCCATCTGCATGTGTTCTGATCCCACAGCTTGTTAGTGTAAGAGAGGATTCTTTTAATGGCGAGGAGGAGGTAGTGTTTCAGCAGCCCTCCAGCTTTCCTTTTGGAGGATGCCCTTACAAAACCTCAAAGGGCTGCAGAATTCACCGTGTTCAGGTGTACAGCAAAAATGAGTCTTTACCTTTCAGCAGAGACTTTGATTCAGCAGATTACAGGATAGCAATTCATCAGCGTCAACACTGGGAAGGAACAGACACCGATTGTTTTGCTGTGTCAGAACCCTTTGATTCCCTGCTGCTGGAATTACTGCAAAACCACTGAAATCTCATTTCATTAAACCAGGAGAACGTCAGCTAGAGCTGCACATCAATAATAAATTGGTCATATGATTACTTCTTAAAATGTGAGTCAACATCTCGCAGCTAATGCGATAATGAGAAGCATTATGGCTTATTGGAGACGGAGTGCAGCCGGTGCAGTTTCGGTTCCAGCCCTTGCTGATGTTCAATATTTGGATTTTCAGGGATATTTATATATGTAGAAATAATTCCCTTGATTCAGATCTGAGGGATCTTTTTGGAAATGCTGTCTATAACAATAGCAAACAAGGAGCATACATATGTATATATAGATTAACTGGAATGCCCAGTGCAATCATGAGAAGCAGAAGAAAGAACGAGGAATAAAATTTGCTTTTCTAAAAGAGTAACATCAATTTGCAGAGAGAATATGTATTTCAACATAAACCAAATTTCTTTCTAAGAACGTTTCTTTTCTGGCAATTACATGCCTTTCAATAATGCAGGTTGCATATGCAGCAGCTTTTTGCACAGTAACTCAGAAGATGCTGTTGCATTTCATGGGAGTCAGCGCACAGGTAGGCACTGCCATCACAGGGCACTGTGCTGCTTCCTCTGTAGGTTTCCTGCTCTCTGGTTTTCTCTCCTAGTCACGGTGCATGATGGACAGTGGGAGGTGATGCATGGACATCAGCCTCCCACACTTCAGACTTTGACAGGTTGTGTTTACAGCACAAAGACCTATGGAGTCTTCGATCAGGGGCTGTCCGCTCAGCAAAATGGGGGTGCTTTGGCTTTCCAAAGATCACAAAGATAGCAGCTGCTGCTCGGATCTCACAAGCTCTGAGTTCAGTTGCTGAGGTGCTTTTGCTCCAGCAACAGCAACGGGGAAGAGAGCCTTGCAGAATTCGGTAACTGTGGAATTGTTCAATGTGTTTCTCATCACCTCCCCTCCCTTTTTTTTTTTTTTTCTTTTTGTTTTTTTTGTTTTTGTTACAGGAGATACAATATTCATTATTCTTAGGAAACAGAAGCTCATCTTCTTACACTGGTACCATCACATCACTGTGTTACTTTACTCTTGGTATTCCTACAAGGACATGGTGGCTGGCGGTGGCTGGTTTATGACCATGAACTACGGGGTGCACGCCGTTATGTACTCTTACTATGCCTTGCGGGCTGCTGGCTTCAGAGTCTCACGCAAGTTTGCCATGTTCATCACCTTGTCGCAGATCACCCAGATGCTGGTCGGCTGTGTAATCAACTACCTGGTCTTCTCCTGGATGCAGCACGGCCAGTGCCATTCCCACGTGCAGAACATCATCTGGTCCTCTCTCATGTACCTCAGCTACTTTGTGCTCTTCTGCCATTTTTTCTTTGAGGCCTATATCGGCAAAGCCACAAAAGCAAGGAAGGTTGACTAGTGGTAGAGATGAGACAGAAGCCATAGCTCAGGGTCATCAAGAAAAACAAAATTATAAGAAAAGAAAATGGCACAAGGTAACACATATATGTATGGTGCAGCTAAAACTTGGCAGCTTAGGGAAAGTTCGCTTGGTTTAACCCGGTAAGTTTATGATCCTATCATGGTGAGGACTCACTGAAACCTACTCTAACTCAAAGGACTGCTGACGAAAGACTTCTTCCTTCTTGTACCTGTCTGCTCCAGAAAAGAGGAGAAAAGGAGAAAGAGGAAAGAAAAGAGAAGAAAAGCAGAAGGGAATAATGTTGAGGGGAAAAAAGTACATTAAATAAACAGCGTGTTTCCCTGGGACGGAAGAGACTTTTATGATGAAAAAAGTTTCTAAGTCCTTTCTAATAGTTTTTCAGCATTAAACTTGAACAAAACAAAGCAGAGAGCTGACCAAAAAAAAAAAAAAAAATCTGTTGATGGTAATGGTAGGATTGTGAAATAAAAATCTTTTCTGTAAAAGGTGAATGCCTTTTGCCAAAATGAAACCCAAGAGGATGTCACGTACACCTGTGTGGAAAGTGGTTGAACTCCATTGTGGTCGTGAATGGCAGCGAGAAGAGATTGATTTCCTTGCTCTGTCCCGTGCCAAGGGAGCAGAGCTGGAGGCAGGCACCTCGCTGGGGTGGCAGCAGGGAGCAGGACTTGTACAAGAGCCTGACGTGAAAAGATGCACCGTTGCAACACCTATCTCAGCGAGTGCATTTTCCAAGTGCATTTTTCAGCTAAAGGCAAGGAATTTCTGCAGCAGGATAAGTCATAGAGGGTTAAATCAACCAATATTTGCTAAATTAACCAGGGGCTAATAGCAGATGAATGTTCAGGAAGGAGAGGGAGGCAACTCCTGAAACATGACTTTTAAGAATTATCCGCTAATCTCAAATTAACCCGCAGCAACACGGAATCAAACGGGGGAAATGAGAAGCCCCCCTCGCCAGCGAGCGGCGAGCCATCGATGCCTCTTCCCATTGACTCCGGGGCCGTGCGCCAGGCGGACCCGGGGAGGCAAAGCGAGGGGAAGAGGCGCAGGACCGGGCAGCGCTGGGTGGCTCGGTGCTTCCGCACGCACCTGCCAGGCTGGGCGAAGGTGTGCCAAGAGCCCTCCTCTGTCATGTGGAGATACTACTGCAAAACGTGCCCGGAATGGCTTTTTCTTGGGGTCGGTGTAGGAAATGAGTCTGAGCAGAGTGATTTTGCTGCAACGGCTTAGCTCTAATGTCCAGAGAGAATTGTCCTTCGCTAAATGTGCATCTCTCTCTGCAGAGTCTGTACTGTAACACCAGACTGACCGCTACAGAAGACACTCTTCTCTGAAGTCAGCTGCAGAAATAAGGAGACACCTATTTCACTCTGAACCTTAGAGAGCTAGTTGACGACAGCCATATTCTCTCAAAGACAAATAGATTGCGTTATCTGTGATATTCCAGTCCTTACAAAGCCAAATAAAATGTATAAAAGTTCCTAGTATTTCAAAGACGCAAGTATGTAAACTTGATGTTAAATGTGTTAATGTAGTACTCTAAATTGTATCAGTTAGGTAGCTTAACTAAACAGTTAGAAGAACTAGATCAACAAAATAGGGACTGCTGTTCTGCGTAGGATGCACACACCTATAACTACACCCATCTACACGTTCAGTGAATTGTCAACCAGAAAAAAAGCCCAGTGGCAGAGAATCACGTTTCCTGGCTAACGCAAAAGATTGTCATTATCTTCCTTGTTTTGATTTGAGATTGTACAGTGCGAAGGGGGTTTTTTAATGATGATTTTTAGCTTTAACTGTGCTGTCATTCATGAAACAGAGCTGCTTTAGTATCCTGTTATGAGATGACAAGGGCTTCTGGTGTCTCATTATCTACAAAAGAAAAACAAATAAAGTTACATTCCATGTTATGTGAATGGTCTTACAAATCAAAAAGCCTCTGTGGGCTGAAATCATTATCATAACAAGCAGAAAAAGAGTTTACATTTGTGTTATTTAAGTTATTGATGTGCTGACGTTATTTTATGGTACACAACAAATAGCAGAATGTGATATCCAGTAATGAAGCTATGATATTCATTAATAGGACTACTGTATACATGGAAATAATAGACAAAACCAATTAAATGTGTAAGCCATTTTGCTTTACAGCTTGGGAGTAGATAATTGCAATGCTGAATAAGCCTTTTTCCTCACGCTTCGTTTTGCCCTGGCTAAGAAGCAGGTTATGAAGACCGAGTAACGGGGAAAAAACAAAATTCCCACTAGGTGGGAAGTGCTGGTAGGAGCCCCATTGTGCCACGCTGGGAGCTGCACACATCCCCTGGTAGCTGGAGGCTTGCAGTTAGGGGCTTAAAAGCCCAGTAAACTTTACAGGTAGGAAGCAGCACCGCAGCTAGGTCAAGCTGTGCAGCCGAAGTTTTATGGGGTCAGAAAGCAGGGTGGGTTGCTAACGAGTGTGCAAACAACCCCCTATGTTTCTATAAACCCTCCCATTCTCTATGCTGTGTTCCTTAACTGCATAAAAAAAAAAAAGCAAAACAAAGCATTCTGTGCGTGCCAGATGGAAAAGCTGGCAGTGCTGACACTGACTAGAGCAGAGCGGGCGCTTCATCTCGTTCTCTGAGAGCCCTCACAGGTGCTGCTGTACTGCTTGCTCCCAGCCTGCAAGGACCTGGGGGTGTTCCCAGCCATCCTGAGGGCCAGGTCCCTCTGCTGCTGCCTGGGCAGTGACTCCAGAGCAGGGAGTGGCCTCCAGGCCTCCTCCCGATGCAGTACAGCTGTGCCCCAGGTGTGCAGGGGAGCCCGGCGCTGAATTCCATGGGGGTCCAGTGGGATGACAAGTTCACAGACAAGGGTGTGTGTAGGGAAGGGACAGCGAGATCAGCCACGTGAGGAACACATGAGGGTACATTTCCCATCAGGTGGGTGTCACACCACCATTTGCCTCAGGGACTGGCGTACCAGAGGCATTTCCACAGGTCGTATGGCTGTAGGGCTTTCCCTCTGACGTTTTCCCCTGGAGGCAAATGTGGCAACTAATGTTAAAGAAGCTGAAAATAAGACCAAGGTGAACATATACACTGTTTTTTCTTTTTTTCCTTAAAAATGCTTGATATTTAGACATCACATTTAACCTTCTCACGTACTTAAACAGTGAGGCAGCCATCCTTAAGTTAATGGCACCTCAGTCATATTGCAGCTGTTCCAACTTAAACACAGCTAATTGGGTTCTACTTCTTTTCCACGGCTTGAGCCTTGGGAGCCACGCTTGCACACTTTGCTATCACTACCAGAACCCTTTTTTTTCTTGGCAGCTTTAAGTAAAGCTGCAGTTCTGCTGTATTCACACACCCCGTGGGGAGCTCAGATTTGCACAGCGTTACCGGGCCCGTGACAGTGGCCATAAATGCTGGTGGGGGATTCACTGCTGAAGTCAGGAAAGTTGCGCTGACGATCAGGCCCGTCTGCCAGGGCTGAGGTCTGTGTTCCGTGGTCTGACACATTAACCCAGGGTACTGAAATAAAAGCAGTATGGCCGGGACAGGTTTGCGGCTGCGAGCAGGATTGGGCTCTTCCCAAGCACTGCTTCTGCGTAGCGAATGTTTTAAGATAAAATATTTCCAGCTAGGTAGGGAAACAGCAAGACGATGGGTGATTGTGAGGCCTCTTCAAGCTGTGCCCGCCATGAGGAGAGCCCTCACGCTACAAGCCTGTAAGGCAGTCCCAAATGACGTGTGTCTCAGCTCACTGATAGCACAGAAGTGGCTGCTTCCCAGGGACGTCTCTTACCACAATTTCAGAGGAAACAAATGAGACAAGGGCCAGGAAGGCCCAGGCTGGCTCACGCCAAGCGGCCGGGCCGAGGTAGGCCATGATGGAAGGAGGCCACAGCCATAGGCCTGCAGGGCCTGGGCACCTGCTGTTTTCTCTCCTAAAAGCTTGGGAGAATGGGTTAGTTGAGAGCAAGGACACCCTGGGGATCAGTGTCAGGTTTTCAGGTAGCAGCCAGTGCAAGGCCTGTGTATATTGCACAGCATATTCCCGTGGGCATGAAACAGCACTTGTGGTAAGCATGTGCCATAATATCTCCAGCGTTTGCGTTCTGCCCTGTGCTTCAGAGCCAGTAACAGAAGTATTTATCTACAAATCGTAAATGCAGATACACTTCAAGTCACAGAAGTGGCTTTGGTCGAGGGGGGAAGCTCAGCTGAGGCCGTGCTGCATGAGCTCAGCACACGGCTGGATACCTGCAGAAAATGAGATAGGTGATTGCTGGAGAGGTGCCCCTGACCTCCATGAGCTCTGCTTCAGCCCGTCACAGCCTGCTGGGTTCTGTGACAGTGACAGAACTGCTCAGGCCCTGGCGTTAGTCCTCAGACCTATTTTCCAGACTTGCATTCATGAGCCCTCTAAAAGAGAAGAAATACAGCTCAGCATTGTCAGTGCATTTCTGCTCTTTTACTTCAATACATTTTCCATTCCATTTATTTTGTTAAAAACGAGCTAAAGGATGAATCCCTGAACCTGCTGTCAGAAATGCTCTGCTGTGGTCAGTGCAGCTTTACAAGGGCACAGAAACCTTTTGCTTACAGGGGCAAGGACAGGATCAGTGCCTTGTTACAGACATTTTCTAGCAGAGCAATGACCACAGAGTAGAATTAAACACCAACAAGGTGAGATCTGCACAAGCCCCAGCAGCTCAGGGGGACCAGGGACCTCCCAGTGCATCATAAAGCTCAATAAAGTGCTGCATGAAGTGGGGTTAGAGGGTATTTCCCAATGGGTATGAAGTGATATTTCCCTGAAACAGCGACCTTCCTGAGAAGTCTCACGTCTGTCCAGCCCTGGACAGCTTCAGACAGGGCTGTCTGCTGGAAAAACACAGCTCTGATTGACTTATCTGCTTTCTCAAAAGAGCCACTACATGCTTCAGGCTTTCAGGAGCCTTAAAGCTCAAGCTAGATTTCTATTCAGAAAAAAAAAAAAAAGGAAAAAAAAAAAACAAGGGAAAAAAATATGTGTACAATAGCTAGGAGAGAATAGTATAAGAAATATCTTTATTTTACCATTTTCAAATGGCTATTTCACTACATAAAAGGAAGTTTTTATTTTTATTTTTTTTTTGGTATATTGAAATTCCAAATAAAATTTTAACTTTTGGTTCAAAATAAAATGTATCTCCGTGTTTTATTGATCTGTAACACCCACTTAGTTCTCTATACTGCCATCAAGTCCAGCTGCTGAGAAAGAAAAGCAGTTCTCTGGCTATCAGACTACAGCGTGGCCCCAGCAAACCTCTGCCAAGTTCATATTTCCATCTGCCATGGAGAAGCACTGTGTACTTTTTCTTTGCATGTGTGCACACATGCGTCTGTATGATTTGATGACAGCACGATCGGTGCTGGAATGTCCTCTTTATTCACACTCACCCTTTGGCAATCCTGATCTCTGCATCTCCTGGGAGAAGCAAAACCTGAGCCCTCACGTGCCCGTTATTCCCTGAGCATCGCTGTTACCCAGCTCTCGTGTTCTCCCTGCTGCCATCCATGTGCGTTCTCCCTGGTGCCTGGAAGAGCAGGTCCCTGCCATCCCCTCTGCAGGCTGCTGAGCCAGAGCAGCATGAGCTGGGGATGGAGGTACACAGCAGGGAGAAGATAGCACTCAGGCTCTCCATTTCCCACCTGGCCAGAGCCATTCTTTGGGAAGAGTGACACTGCAGAGCGTGGTGTTGCATGTTGAGATCCACCCAACCAATGTTAATGAATCAGCAGCACCTATGTGAGCTCTAGTAGCAAATGGTACAGAAATTTAGCTGCACCTGTTCATAACAAGCTGTGTGGCTGCTTGTGTACATTACATATAACTCATCTAGCCATCAAAGTGGTAGTGGGTGAAGTTGTAATAAAGGAAACAGAAAATAATGTGTGCTATATAGAATAATTATATCTGCTTACAAAAGCTATATGTGTCACAGATAAGGGATTTTGGGGGAGAATCAGGAATTTCTTCCATCAGAACTTTACTAAAAGCACCAGGAGTCCTAGGACTGGTCAGTCGTGGTTGGGCTGGCTGGGGGGCACAGTGCTGGCATTCACACCCCGACCCACAGGAGCTGCTGAGGGCTCTGAGAGCCTTTCCCCCAGCGTTCACTCACCAGGCAGACAGCCGACCCCAGCTAACAAGGGCTTCACTGTTCCCCCCTTCCTCTCTCGACCTGGCTTTATCTACGTGAGATAAACAGCACACATGTTGGCTGCTGAACGTTCAGGGCATCTGTCTGTGAGATACATAAAGGGACAGCTTTTGAGGGGAGCACTGTTTTCTCGGGAACACTTTTTCTATTGTGCAAGTGAGGCCAGGTCTAGGGAGATAAAAGCACTTCAGGCTTGTTATCTCTTTTGGGAATGAACGCAACCCTGTGCCATTTCTGACTGTAGCCCACAGCCACACCCGCCCATTGAGATTCAGGCTGGAAGGATGTAACACGCGGAACCCCAGGTAAGCATCCCCTCACATCTGGTCACTGGCATACAGGACTGGAGCCACAGGTGTGAGCTGCGAGCAGGAAATGTGGTGGTTCAGCATGGAGTGGGCATGAGGAACACCCATCCTGAGGGTCCCTGGTCCTACCCATGGGCTGGGACTGCACCCTGGAGGGGGACAGGGGCAACCCAGGAGAAGGCCTTGGTAATGGGGTGACCACGAGGTGCCATCTGAGGGATGTTCTTGCTGGGATTTCTGCTCCTTGGCTTGCCCTGCACAGCTAATGCCAGCAGTGTGCTGAGAGCAGCACAGATCATGGAATCACAGAATGGCCTGGGTTGGAAGGGACCCCAGGGATCATCAGGTTCCAACGCCCCAGCCACAGGCAGGGCCCCAACCTCCAGATCTGGCACCAGATCGGGCTGCCCAGGGCCCCATCCAACCTGGCCTTGAGCCCCTCCAGGGACGGGGCAGCCACAGCTCTCTGGGCAGCTGTGCCAGCCCCTCACCACCTTCTCAGTGAAGAACTTCCCCCTGACATCTAAAAGATGGCCAAGTTCTTCACAGGGCTTATTTAAAAAAAAAAAAAAAAAAAAACAGTAAGGCATGCCCAGGCCAGCTGGCTTCTCAGAAACATCTGCTGAGTCCAGCTGACTGGGCAGTCAAGAGAAAACTGGACAACCAAGAAGACACCAGGCTAAGCTCATGCTCTTGGCTGAGGGCCCTCTCCCACCCTACTTTCTGCCGTGGCAGTGAACCTTGTCAGTGCACAACCAGCCTCTGTGGTACGTCTTGTGGGGAGGGAGGAAAATCTGTGAGCTACACATTTTTAAATATGATCATACTCACGAAACAAACCTCAGGATACCTGCTCCTATTGCCTCTCCACCTCTGTGCTGGTATTTCCTCTGCTTGATCTTGGGGTCCTTTGAATTCAATCAGGCAAAACCTGTTCCTTCAAAGAAGAGGAACACCTGAAATGAGATGTGGCAACGTGCCAGGGTCGTTGCTTACAGCAGGCAGTTCTGGTGGGCTGTGTGGATTTGCATGCAGACCTGGGAACGCCCACCTTGCTCAGGAGGTGCGGGTCAGAGAGAAATCCCCGACAGCCTCAGCACTAGGGCCTCAGTTTGAGGGTCTTAAAGTGGAAATAAAAGCACCGAATGGCTGAAAAAATTAAATGACTACACGTGTGAAATATAAAAGAAAAAAGAATTGCTGGTAACAGGGCTTTGAAGATAAAAACTGTGTTGTCTCCATTGCCTAGATAGTTTCTCCCAAGCCTCCCTTTTCAGAATGGATGCAGCAAGTGTGACCGAAAATCTCTAGCACAGCTTGGAGAAATAACACAGGCTGCAGTGCCTCGTGGAAGCTTTGGCATTCAGCAGGGTCCTGAGCCAGGGAAATGCTACTGGAGCATGGTAGCAAACACCAAACCTCCCAGTGTAAGATCTGTTTGACAAGGTAAATGGTGAAATTCTGAGGGGAAAGCCATGAGAAGTACCCAAGGGTTGGTTTTTGTATGTAAAAGGATGATAGTTGGAGAGGTTTGCTGTCTTTCAGAGGAGAGAATTTCAAATGTGCGCAGCTTAAGGAAGCCCCAGCTGTAAGGAGGTCTCCCTTAATTGCTCCTAATTGCATGGAGGGGGCTCTTTTTCTCCTCTCCCTTCTCCCTTCTCCCTTCTCCCTTCTCCCTTCTCCCTTCTCCCTTCTCCCTTTTCTTTTTTACTTTCTCATTGTAAGACAGTGACAGAATTTGGCTCCAGGACCTTTACTGCTCGAGTTCTGGAGAGATCAAGAAAACTCTTCAAAAGCACTTGTGCCCTTCTATATCAGAACACCAATATTTTAATTACTAAGGTCCCTTAGGTGAATATTTGATGCACAAAAGTTTTTGGAGCTATTTTCCTTAAAAGTTGCTGCTGAGTTTTCTCTTAAAATCAGGAGGTTTTTAAAGGAACACGTAACTGGCATTTAGAATTCTTGTTCAGTGTGTCTTAGGCAGACTTTGAGTTTGTGCTGCAGGCAGAGCTGTGAAATGGCCACTGAAGTATAAAGAGTTTACAGAACACGGTTTTGATCAGGATGGTGCCTTCTAAAGGTACCTTGTGAACATTCTTTCCCAATGGGAAAAAAACCTCAGCAGTAAAAACCCCTACAGTGCAAGCCAGCTGTCTGCAGCAAGAGGGGTGCTCACCAGACCTGAACGACTTGGCTTTATGCAGGTGTCACTTCTTTTTTTTGAATGAATGAAACAATGATGGCAGCTTGAAAGTCCAGCCTATTGCTTTAAGTGAGCTGTCCTTCAGCCCTCCTGATAAGGTCAGTGCTACAGGACGGCAGACTCTGCAGCTGTGTTGCTTTCCTGGAGATCTTCCTATGCAAATAGAGGAAGGAAAGTGCTCAGGATAACAGCTAGCAAAGACTTTGTGCATGCAGTAGCCCACAGAGCCCAGGCTGAGGCATCTGCTACTCTTTTTGTTGGTGTTCTCCATTTAGAGGTCTTTCACTTCTTCAAAAATGTAAGCTAATACTACCCACTGACTTCCATCCCTCTTTGCAAGGGCTCCAAGAGTGGACCTTCCCGTCCTGTTGGCTGTGTGGCTGAACTGTCCCCAGTCACCCTTGCCTGTATCTGTTTGTGTCTGAGGCAGCAGTCACAATTTGCACAAGGGTAGTACAAACAGAATTCCCTGAATCCATACAGGCTGCTCATACTGTTAAGTAATGTAGACCTTATAGCAATTATAACTCTGTAGAGAGACAAATAATTAAAATAATGAAGTCAAGATGAATTATAGAACTTGAAGAAGTAGCACTCGTTAGATCCTGACTCATCAGTTCTTTCTTTAAGCATCTTCTTCAGCTGCATCTTGGGTCAGGTATTGTAATTGTTACCAACAAGGAGAACCTCAAAAGTCAATGTATAGAAAGACTCGAAAGAAAATATTTTGGTATTTTAATTAAAGCTGATCTCGCCATTGGTCATGTAAATGGTAAGATGGGAACAAATCGCTTCCAGAAAAAAAAAAAAATGAAAATGTGTTTCATCAGCAGGACTAAACTTTAGAGTAAGTATTGCATTAACACTTCTTAAACTTGTTTTCAGAGACACAAGCTGAGAATCCTGATGTCATAATTAGAGGGCAGGACATAATTACAGGGTTTGTGTGATCTCCTCCTCTAAGCACGATTCCTCTTCTCACTCAGTTCCTGCCCCTCACTACCCGCTGGCTGCCCATGCAGAGGTCACCCGGTCATCGCTGCTTAGGACAAGGTTCGTTCCTATGGAGAAAGGCACTGGGCAGCTGTGAGATGTCCTTGTCCAAAGACAGCGTTGGCACTACCAAGTGACCCTTCTCCTCCCTGGAAACACACGTGGGTGCTAAGCCCTTGGCTAGGAGCAAGTCCTGAAGTCACAGCTCACCTGGGGTTCTGCTGTTGCACCTTGGAGAGAACAAAGTCAGTGCTGCAGCCGTGCTCTCCCGGGGTGGTTCTTTCACAGGGGCTGCCTAAACAGTTTCTCAAATGTGAAATTTCTTTTTTTTTTTTTTTTAAACTCTAAATTAAATGCTGAGTGTTTTGTGGTGAACCCATGGGAAACGGACCATGAGATTCTCAGTGGTGTGCACTGCTTTTCCTCTCTGAGCACAGGGAGCAAACCAAGCAGCCCTCGCAGATGCGGGGTGTGCGACCCGCTGGCTCGCTGGAGACACCGAGCTCAAGCTCTGAGATCGAACGTTGGGAGCACATAAGCTTGATAGAGGTTTTCTGGACAGAATTAAGGAGGGAATAAAGAAGGGAGTTTCCCTCGGGAGCACTGTGCTGTGAGGAAGCTGCAGCGTGGAGGGCACAGGCGAGGTGTAATTCAGAGCGTGGCACTGCATGGCACTCTGCCATCCACAAGCACAGCGCACAGAGAATACCCTAGCAAGGTGTACAGCCTCCCGGTCCCCCAAATTCCATCACCCTATACAAGAGCTAAGATCAGACGGGAGCTAGGCACCGTGCCTTCCTCCGGCCCTTTTCTCCTGCAATTTCTTTTTAGCTGACTGCTTCCTGTTGGATGGTTAGAATCAATAATCCGAGACCACAGAGGGTTTGCAGTGGAGCAGCTCCTGCTGGATCCTGTGTAGATGGCCGTGGTTCAAGCTGCTGCTGCCATAGACATGCCTGAAGGCAAGGACTGTATGTGCAGAGGTGATGAAGAAAGCCTCTTCAGGCTGCTAGCCTGGAGCGCTGTCAGCTCCATGAGTAACTCCTGTTTCACCAGGCCTGATAGGAATCACAGGCAGCAGCGTTTCCCACACCTCTAGGAAAGAGCAGCACGAGTGGCATGCCTTGCTGTCAGGATGTTTAAGGCACATGGCCAAGTGTCAGCCACGAAACCAAGCTCCCGTGATGTTCCTATAGGTCTGTCCCACTGGAAGAGCTGCCAAAACCAAATTTCCTTGCTTCAGCTCCTAATGGAGCAGGAGACTCCTCAGCATCCTTCCCTTCTCTTTCTGCTTTTTCTCCTTTCTGAGGAGTCTTTGTCCTATTGCACGGCTTAGCTGAGTGGTTAAGGCTGAGACAAATCAATCATTTCTCCGTCTTTAATGAAGTTATCAGAAAAAGAATGAACAGATGCACTCAAAGAGAAGTGGAAACTTGCAACAAGACAGACTCTTGTTTGGGAACAGAAAACACCATTTTTCTTTCATATGATGCAGTTATTTATTTTCCTAGGATCTGACATAAAATATACTGAAGCAAATCTGTCTTTGCTATTAGCTTGGCTGCCACATGGAATTTCAGCAGAAAATATATCAAAAAAGCTGCACTATTCATTCAAATAATAGTTTAAAATGACAAAGATAAAAAATGAAGGAACAATCCTTACTCTAAGACATCGTTCAGTGACTGTTAAGGCTGTAAAGATCTCGTAAATGGAGGAAGATCAGAGAGCATCACTGGAATTAAAATCATTGCACTAACCATGCTACCTGTGTGCACAACACAGCAAATTAGAAGATGCTTATCTGGCTGTGCCCCAAAATCCTTCTACAGGAATAAACCAGCATCACTCATCCTCTATTTTCAATCTGGAAGAAGAGAATGAGGATATACTTCCATAGCAGATATGGTTTGAAAGTATTTTTTCTGCCCCATCAGTGCAGCAAGCCCCAACGCAGGCCACGTTCTGTTAATTCACTGCACCATTACTTTTCCACTTAGACAGCTGGAGCACAAAAGCTGTTAGGAGAGAATTACTCCCATCCATCCAAGCGAACAGGAACCGTTCAATGTAACAAAGAACAAACAAGAACCAGTGATCTGCTGCTACTCCTGTGTTACAGACAGGAATTCAATCGTTACCTGTTTGTGTATCAGCTGAGACTGGAAGCTTTTTCCTTATGATCTCCTTCCTCTGCCTAAGTTGGAATTTAACTTAATTCCTTACAAACATGTCCTGCAGGTAGGTGGAAATTTTGCAGAGGCACAGATTTTATTTTTTGATGTATTTCAGAGGCTTTCAGTCAAAATGATTTAACGCAGTGGCACTTCTTGTCCTGTGCTGCTGAGTGATCTCAAAACTTCACGAAATATCTCACACAGAGCTCCTCTGAATCATGCAAACCACAGAGCAGCTCCTTCTCTGGAGATGAAGAGGAAACTAATTCTGTTTTGAATCATACACACGCAAGCTGCAGTGCTATACAGGAACCACGCAACATGCAAGCTGCAGTGTTATTTTTCATTCCATGGGATGCACAATGGATTTTCTGGGAGGGACTTCACTGCCCACAGCCATTTTGTCATTTGCTAAAACGAAATCACACCTCTTGATCATAAACCTGATTATTCCGGAAATAGCCTCAAAAACATCAGTGGGTAAGGTCTTGAAAAACTGCCGTTCTGAAGAAGGTTGTTCAGAAAGTTTCGTTCTGAAGCAGGCAGGTGGTGTGACCTTTCCATGCTCATCTGCTGTTCTTCAAAGCACCCATGAAAGGAGTGGAGGGTGGACAGCACACACTTAGGCGTCGGGCAGTGGTAGGAGAGGAGTGCTGCAGTATGGCGAGGTGGTGGTGTGGTGTTTCCATCACTGGAAGTACTGAAGAACACGGTAGGAAGACAGATAAAATATTAGTGAGGCTATATTAGAGAATATGGTATTATAAGAGAATATGGTGGTGGCGTGGAGATAGCTGGCCTTTGTCCTGGAGCAGAAAGAACTTGGTGATCTATTGCAGCAGGGAGTTGGAACTTGATGATCCTTGGGGTCCCTTCCAGCCCAACGCATTCTGTTGGGTTGGACAATCCATTGGGTTGTCTTTCAGTCCTGCACTCCTTCCTATGATTTTCATTACAACCCTTAGTGGCTTTTCTTAACATTTTTTTTCTATATTAGAGCTATATAAAGGATTTTCTAACATAAAACTCATGATTATGAAGCCGTATGCTTGGGAATAAAGGTAGAAAATTTCATTTCCTAAAAAAATGACGGAGCAGGTTTTATTCCAGAGGACCAGCTATGGCTAAGAAAGTACACTGACTGATTATACTGACTGGAAGAGTGGAAAGTGTGTGAGCTGCATCCACACTGGGAACAGGGTGCAACAGCAGCAAGCAGCTGAACTCCAGAACTTCCTCGTTACCTGTGTAAATGAGCTTTTCTCATTAAACATCATATTTTAAGAAAGCAAATTAAACCTTGGACAGAATACATTCACGCTCATTATTGAAAATCCATAGAAATTCTGTTGCCATCAGTGACTGAAGGTGACTTTTGGAGAAACACTAAGTGCTTCTCAGATTTACTGTTTTTCTACCATGATTTCCCACGGTTTTTCTACCATAATTTTCCATTATTTTCATACATGACATACACCCCTTGTTGAATGTTGTTTGGCAACAGCTGATGGGGCAGTGCAGAGAAACATGCAGGTCACAATCTAGATCCAATGGAAAAGCTGCGCTTATAGCAAGAAACAAGTACCCCAAACAACAGCAAGTACAAAAAAAAAATTTAGATAATTAAGATGTTAAGATGTGTCTGCCCAGAATGCCTGCAGCTGTATAGAAAAATTGTTGAAGATGAATGGCTTGCAGGCAGATTAGAACACACATCACGCAGGGCATGGAAAGCCAGTGGGAGTCCTGCCTGGATTTCAGGAACCAGGGTCTCCCCGCAGCAGAACTCATCTCAATTGAACTGTCAGTTCTCACTCTGTGTCTAAAACACTCTGCACCTGAGCTCAAATCGTGCTGGGAATTGCTGAAAATGGGTATTTTTTTGTTGCAACTCAGAGCTACCTCTGCATGAAGCAAAACGTTGAATTTTTATTTATTTACCAGTGAGCTACTTCCCAAAGCCCAGTCACAACCACGGCAGAGCTGCCCATGGCTCTGCACAGAGGCTGTCTGAGCACAGGGGGAGCCAGGAGCTGCTCTAGAGCTTTACTACTTGCAAACCTGACACGTGTTTGGGGGACATACAAATGAAGCCTGAAAAGGCAGCGTGCCTGCACGGTGAGACTGGCTGCAAGGAGTGGGGTGTGAGCGGCCGAAAGCAGGGTGAGGAGCTTCTCTTCATCACCGAGGCCCTGTTTGCAGAAATAACCAAATTTCATTTTGTGGAGCTGTGATTTTCCATATGCAAACTTAAAAACTCAGGACCTTTCAGAGCAACGAATAAAGCTCATTCCGTGTTACAGAGGATCAGTTCTAGGTGTCGAGCAATTTCAGTACTAAAACCTGAGGTTTTTGATTATTACTTCCCCCAAGATCATACCCCTGGTGCTATGCTTCAGCACGAGCGCGTTTTGCAGCACTTCCTATGGTCAAGAAGGTGAAGAGGCAAAGGGGGAACACTTTGTTTTCAGACATAACAACTCTGCACCAGCTGCCTCGACAAACTCCAAATGCCCCGTGCATCACAAATTGCATCTCACAGACCCATCGTTGTGTTTACTCACTGAGTGCTCTAAGTGAATGCTGCTCAGACTCGCTCTCTGCTGCAGGAGCACCTGGAGCCAGGAGCTCTGCCGTACAGCCCCTCTCCGGTGTCGAAGCCCCCTCTGGTGGGCAGCCAGCTCTGCGAGCAAGGCACGAACCCACCGCAGCGTCCCAGCAAACCTGAGCGAGGGAAGGGAGCAGTTCTCCACCGGCTGCCCCTTCTGTAGGGTCCCGTTGAATAGCAAAGCCCTTCATCCACCCTACATGAGATTCTTCCTGATGGCTGGGGACTCAGGTCTCTTGTTTCAGGAATAACCACACGGGTTTTCTTCACTGTGCGGTGTTTTGTTACATACTGAAAAAGGAACTGGAATGAGTGAGCCTGGAAAAGAGGAGGCTCAGGGAGACCCCATTGCTCCCTACAGCCCTGGACAGGAGGTTGTGGTGAGGGGTGGTTGGCCGCTGCTCCCAGGTAACAGCGATGGGACAGGAGGGGATGGCATCACGTTGTGCCAGGGTGGGTGTCAGGGAACATTTCTTCCCCAAAAGAGTGGTCAGGCACTGCCAGAGGCTACCCAGGGAGTGGTGGGGTCACCGTCCCTGGAGGTGTTCAGAGCTGTGGAGATGTGACACTGACGGACATGGCTCAGTGGGCAATGGTGGGGGTAGGGGGAAAATTGGACTGAGTGATCTCAGAGATCTGTTTCAGCCTTCATGACTCCATGGTTCCATGAAAATGATGTTTTACACAAGTGTGTAAGTGAGAAGCAGTAATGCAGCCTTTCACTCTGACCCGACAGAGACTATACATGACAGCAACCCAAATAAACACGGGGACTACTGTTAGTTTGCAATAAATCTCTCCTAAATATGGCTTGGCTGGGCTGGTGTGACAACATCTCACAAAGACAGAAAGGGAAGCATCCCCAGTGAGCAAAGGTATGAAGTGGAGAAGAGAGGATCCCAAACCTTTTGAAGGGTGAGAATAAAAAGCAGCTGAAACGTATGATTGAGGGGGGAAGGAGCTCTGTAATTTTGTGGGGGCTTAACTGAAAAGAATGTGAGGCAAAGATGCCAAAGGAAAGGCTTACAACTGTAATTAGTTTTGCTTGTGGACTCATTAGTAGAGGAAGGAATTTAACCAACAGTTTCAACACAGATGAAAATGGCAGGGAGGCATCAAGGTGTAAGAGAGTGACCAGAGTAGAAGAGGTGACATAGTTTCACAGGAGTACATTATGGGGCTGGAGACTCGGAGGAAGGAGGAAATCACCCACCAGAAGGAAGGTTTTTGTAAGAGGAGCAGCAGCAGTACAGCTGTTCAAACTACCTGCAGTGAACCACCACTCAGCAAACTTCCCTTTTCCTGGAAAGCAATAAAGACAAATAACGTGCCTTTCCTTTGACAAGCACATCGTAAGTAAGTACATCAATGTGAACCCTGACTTATTTTCCAGAATGTACGTTCCACATGGGCAAGAGCAGGTAGGTGCTCTTCCCTGCTTTACCGTTGCAGACGCCATCTCTCCCTGTCAGTCTGATCTCAGCATCCAAGTGGAAAACAAGAGGAAAACCTTCATGAAGATGTGCTTTTAAAGCTACTAATTTTGGCAACATCAACTCTCAAAAACCTTGGTTAGCAATGGTAGCTAACGTGCTGTTTCCTGACTTCCTTCTTCAGATTCCTGGAAATCAGAAGTTAAGAAAAAGTCAGGCAGCAGAGGGCTTGCCAGAAGCTTCCACCACGGCTCAGCTCCTTGACCTCCAAAGTGTTTGCTCAAAGCTGAAACTGTGCCACTAACTTTATCCTGTTGTCTTCTCCTTCCCTGCACCCTGCAAATTCAGCTCTTTCATTCCCTCCAAGCAATTACTTGCTCAGACCAAGGCTGCGTCAAAGGGATCTCATCCTGAGTTATCTCAATTCAGCCATGTGGAAATGCCTTTCTTTCGTTTTCTGAGCTTTCACCTACTTGAATTTTAAACCTTACAGTTACGGCTCTGTGTTATTTTCAATCACTTTAGATCGGGTCTTTCATCCATTCAGCCCATTCTCAACAAATAGTGCATCCACTGTTGGAAGCACCCGGTCTCTTTTCAGTTGCAGGATATTGGAGACCGACTGCAATTTCCTCAAAAGTATTTCTCGTTCTACCATTCCAGAAAGAATTATTTTGTTTTCTAAACTGTACTTGTAAATTCCATCCTGCAAACATCCCCACAACTGTTTTATTTACCAATTATTTCAATAAGTACGTGTGTAATTATCTACCAAGTCAGCTTGCAAACAAATACTTGGTTTCCAATCTGATTGCTGCTTGGCTACGATGGGTCATACTTGGGACCAGTTCCAGTCCCTGACTGAGAGAGCAAAAATCATTGTGCAGCAAATATATGTCTCTGTTTCATTGAATACTCTTGCAAAGAAGTCTGGATTTAACTCTTTTCAAATATTTGTCTGCATATAGTTTGTTACCAGAGAGCAGACAAAGCCAAGCATAAAACTAGCTGCCAAAACTCGCTCAGCTGTCATTTCATGGCATACGTATTTTTGCAATGCTCGCTTTCAAGCACATAGCTCTATGCCCTCACCCAGCAACAAAGCCTCTCATTGATAGTGCTAAGGTCAAGATCCTTGTGATTAAATTACAGCATTTTTACCAGCCTGCATCAGAGAGAATAGGAAGGCTTGTTAAGAGGTTCTTAAATCCAGGTGAAAAGATCAACCCAGCTGTCCAGACATAAGTTACTACTGAATATAAATGTTTTTAGAGCATGGCAAATAAACAGATCTATGTTTACTGCTATGTGCTGATTAGAGCCACTGTTTCCCTATATATTAGGGCATATCATAGAATCATAGAATCATGGAATGGTTTGGATTGGAAGAGACCTTACAACCCATCCAGCTCCAACCCCATGCTATGGGCTGGGTGCCCCCAGCTCAGCTGCCCAGAGCCCATCCATGGCCTTGGGCTCCTCCAGCGATGGGGACCCACAGCTCTGGGCAGTGCCAGGGCCTCACCGCCCTCTGGGTGAAGAATGTCTGCCTAACATCTCACCTAAATCTTCCCTCTTTCAGTTTAAAGCCATTCCCCCTTATCCTATCACTATCAGACGGTGTAAAAAGTTGGTCCTAGATGCTTATCAGCATACTCCAACCTATCTTTTGTTCTACAATCTCTGGTTAAACAACTTCTGGACTCCTACTTGTGTCTAATACTAGGCAAAACTAACACGTGAGGAAACCAGCTACTCGTGCTGGCAATCTGCAGGACTTGCTTTCACACCCACCCGAGGTGATACTCCCCCTGGACATACTCTCATTGCTCTCTGACATTTAAACACTACAGATTTTTTCCTGTAAGTATACTTACTTCAAGTCAGACTGAATAACTGATACGTACCTATGTAAAATCTCACTTTCAAAGGGTTCAATCAATAAAACAAAAGCAGATTTTAGCACTGAAGATAAATGCCCCAAACTAAACCCTAGCACACAATTCTCCTACAAATAAAGCACCCCTAACATTCCTCCTACAGCGTTTGGAGCACAATTATCTGGCTACACTGCAAGATAAGCACACTGCAGTCCTAAGAGACACTGAACAGCCTGGCAAACTAAGCAACAAGTATTAGACAGCTTTTTCAGAGCAGCAGTTCTCTCTCTTGGATGACCCAGACTGCAGCTCAGCAGGGTCCTGCTTTCCCATCAGAGCCCTTGGCCACTGCTCAGGGCAGCACAGCACACAGCCCAGGGCTCGCTGCAGTCACCATGGCTCCTCTCAAGGTTTGTAGGCACTCTTGGAATCTTCTGACATCTCTTGATGAGGTTTTCAATAATGGGTACCACAGCTAGTGGCTAGTCCGTTTTATACAGCCTGCATTCTTTGCTTTCACTTTACCCAATTTATTTTCTGCTAGTCCCTAAGATTAAGAACAGGCTGTGGTGAAAGTGTTTTGAATTTTTTTAACATGAATCATCAAATTTTCCTGTAAGACAAATAGCTTCTTTCTAAACCAAGCCCTCCAAATCCTCATTTCTTTTCTCACGTCGCACATTTCAGTATTGAAATGAAACCAGCTCTTTCTCTCCTCACCTTCACACGTCACCTCGCAACAATGGCTTTATTTTCTATTCTTCTTGTGCACATTTCATGAAATTCCTTCACAACCGATTGTTTGGAGAGTATATGTACTACTGGAGATGAAGAAGAACCTATCCAGATCCTCAGTCTTCACACCCTTCCAATATCTAGTGACACACTGAGAATTTTGGTTGAAAGCAACACCAAAAATTGCTGTATATACCTCCTGCCCCCTCAAAAAAAGCGAAAAATTCTGCAGAAATTCCCAAGCATATCAAGGCTGTTGCTATGCACATTCTCAAAGATACGTCAAATTGCCAAATTCTCCTAGCATGTCCCAAACTGTTTAATATGAGCTTTGGGAGAAACACTGTTTTTTAAGTTACGTTAATTAGTTCACATTGTTTAATGGCACTGTCTGGCAGCAGTACAGGCTGAGGTTTTTGATAGTACCTTATTTTGCAGCTTCACAGGAGAAATTTGTACCCTGTTTTTGCAACCTGAATGTGGGCATTTTGAATCACTGGGTGTCAATAACAGGGATATTTATGACTTGGGAAAAATGAAGGAGAAAACAATGGAGGAAACAGTTTGAAGCATGAAGCCAGCAGAAAACTCACCCGGGAGGTCACCGGCTGCCTCCAAGCAGTCTGTCTCACACTCAGGTTGTATCCCAGATGCAAAAATCAGAGCAGTAAACCAAGAACCAGGGACAGAATCTAGAAAAGACACAGATAGCAGTGATTTGCAAATTATTTCCCTTCCAGCACCCCAGCTCTCTGAAACCCCCTGCTGAAAGAGGACCTGTGCTGTCCCCTTACCAAACAGTCACTCCCTGGCTGTGATCTTGCCATGTCACAGACATCAGATACACCCCCAGATATGCTTCAAGAAGAGGAAAAAATGAAGTCAAAGGCTTGGGAGCTGCACTCGGCTTCAGCAAGCTGCTGCTGAATGACCCCTGACTCTATGCACATTGTATGGCTTGCGTGGCCCAGGTCGGTGCTGCCCTGATGCTCCATGCAGGGCCCCGACTGAGGCTGCCACAGCTCCAATCTCTCCTGTGCTCTTAGGCCTCCCCTGCCCAGAAACCAGGGTGCCAGCGGTATGGATGTGCGCCTGTCTCCCCGAGAGATGGCAGCTGGCTTGGCCAAGGCATGTAGGAGCTGGGGAGGCTCCCAGTGCAGACACTGCTCCTGGTATCAGGAGTGACTTTTTGTCCACTATGTCTGTTTGTGGAAGCTGCAACCCAACCAGAAGCCATTGAAAAACAATGAAAATGCACCATGAAATCTGCAGGAGCAAGATATTTGAATGTTCTCCTCATGTTTCTTTTAGGCACGAGAGAAGGAAAGAGCAGGGTTAGCACCAATGTGGCCCATGAGGGTGCTGCTGACCCAAAGAGATTCTGGAAGCCACTCAGCTTCAGCCAGCACAGCCACAAAGAGCACCCTACGTGAGCTGGAGGCTGGGGCAGCAGGAGAACCATGTCTTGCCACCGTCAAGGCCTCGGCGTTGTGTGAGGCCTTGGGGAGAGAGGCCCTGGCACTGGGTGAGGCCTCCTGGCTGCGGCCCGCTGGCTTTTGCTGGAGGATACACAGCAGAGCCAACGTGTTAACCCACCAAAATAGCTCTCTCTCTCTGCCTCAGGTGCCCTATCCATAAATACCAATAATGTTCCTCTCCAGCCAGGATTCATTAACATCAGTAAAGCACTTAAGAGTTCAGATGGAAGTATTTTCTCTATAAATATAAATATAGGCCAAAAACATTGCACGCTGAGATACCATTCCTTTAAGAAATGTAACTGAAAGACATTTAGGGAAGTAGAAAGGTTTCTGGGGGATCTAAATGCTTCCACAAATTCCAAAAGGGCTCAGAGAGCAAAGGCTGTGAGGTGGCTCTGCTCCATTAACGTAAGCCCTGCTCCATTAATTTTGGTCTCACTTTAATCAGGCAAGTTATCAGATATAATTTTTCCAAGACAGCACTGGACACGTAACCCCAAATTTTCCTTTCTGAATGTTAACAATAATAGTTCCTTTTGCCAGAAGCTCTTTACAAATCCACACAAAACAAAACAGCACCAGTAAATTAAAAAGATCTGTTAGGCACCTCATAACATTAATTGGCATTTTATGGCTTTTTATATGTTCAAAGCAACGTGCACAAATTACCCAATTAATCCAGGCTGCTCGGGTTTCTCCTACCCCACTGCACCAGCAGCTTTGTGCCTGCTGCCTGGCCCAGAGCCTTGTGCCAGGAGAAGATGGGTGCCATAGCTTGGCACTGGCCACCTGGCTGCAGCCCAGCCAGCCAGAGGAAAAGCCCACAGCATTCTGTCAAGGCAAAGACCACATTCCCCAGTGAGCTCTTCCAAGCACGGCCACCAACCCAAATCTGTACCCGTGCAGGCAGTAAAGCAGCGCTGTGGAAGGCAGCTTATGTGTCAGGCAAAGCCAGATAGCAGCTTGCAGGACCTGCTAAACACCCTCACGTGGCCCACTGGGCCCTGGAGCAGGGAGCAGGCCGCAGCATGGCATCACAAGCCCATGCGATGTAGCCTAAGAGGACAGGCAAAGTCTTGTCCAAGCCTCAGACTCAACAAGCAGAGTGGGATGGGGTCGTGATCCATGTAGCATTCCCTCATCCACTTATCCTGTTACAGATGAAGAAGTCCCCAAGAGCCAAAAGAGCCCCTACAAGCTCAGAGGACCACAGTGGACAAGCCCCTGGTTGCCTCCAAGATGTTCAGAATGTCCCTGCAGATTGAAGACCACCAAATTAGCAGCAAAGCATGATTCAAAACCCAGAGCCCAGAGACCACACGCAGTCTCCCCAAAGCTTTGCCACTCTTACTTATCTCCAAACATGAAGTTTCTTCTCCTAATGCAAAATACAATTATAAACAGGTTAAGCCAAACAAAGCTCAAGTGTCCCCTCTTCTCCTCTGGGGAGAGGGGAAAGAGTGAAGCTTTCTCCCTTCTCTCAACAAACAGACATGTTTGGGCAGCTAAATGGGTTAGTGCAAGTGGCTGAACCACTGCGACTGTCCACATGGGAAAAGTGAAGCAAAAGCTTTTAGCCTAAACCTCTGCAAAGGAGATTTGTCCTGTCAGTGAAGACTTTGACTAATGTGCCTTATTATCTTTCCTCACACCCCCGTCTCACTGCCAGCTGGGCCTCACTCTGAAGCATTACAAAAAGTCTTGGTGCACGTTACAGAGCTCTGGCAGACACGCTGCGCTGAATACACTCATAGCTACAAACGGTTATTTTTTAAAGACAGCTAGAAAATATTTAAATAACTGAAATGATAGTCCATTAAGATCAAGGGCCCAATTACCTTTGATTTTGATGGTACTGGGCTTTCATGATGCAATATATATTAATGTATGATATACTCACATGTTTTAATGATAGAGATTAGCTGAAGTAGGAAGCACTTGTCTCAGATCTCTAAAGATTCCTTAGTCCCTAGGTCCATCTTTTGCAGGGTCTCGCATTAGATCACTGCCACGTTGCACCCATACCTGCTGTAATCTCACGAGTTGTTGCTGGTGTGGGACTTCATTTACGTTTCCTCGCAGAGACTTTTTCTGAGGGTACAAACACACAGGCTGCCTGCTTAAAAAAGCAAAAGTTAAATGGGGGATTTTTCTCTCTTTCCCCCATTCTGTCTTCTCAGCATACCAACCCAAAGCCCTCCACTCAAGCCTGCAGCAGCATCCCAGAAACTACTGGTGGTGCATTAAGTTAAATACCTACGTAAACCTTCCCAAGGCTTGTGGTCTTCTGCACTCAGCATCGTATGGACCATTGGGGCAGATGCGAGCAAGACATGGCGGTCTGCAGGAGCTTTGGCTTCAGCATAGCGCTGGGGTGCTACCATGCAGAGGGCAGGGCTGCCCTTTCTGCCAGCTTGAAGGTGAGCTTAGACTAGATATAAGGGAGAAATTCTTCACTGTGAGGGTGGTGAGACACTGGAACAGGTTGCCCAGAGAAGTTGTGGATGCCCCCTCCCTGGAAGTATTCAAGGCCAGGTTGGATGGGGCTTTGGGCAACCTGGTCTGGTGGGAGGTGTCCTTGCCCACAGCAGGGGGGTTGGAACAAGATGACTTCTAAGGTCCCTTCCAACCTGAACCATTCTATGATTCTGTGAGCTGCCTGCCAAGATAGGCATGGTAGTTAGCAGGGCCTCCCAGGTAACAATAGAAAGTGTCTCACTCAAAGTGTTCTATGCCTAGCGCTTTGCTGCGGGAGGTTTCTTGCTCCTCATCACAGGTGGGAGGTGCACGCCCATCAGCTTGTGAGACTGTTTGTCAGACACTGTTGGGCAGTCTGAAGAGAGTAATGAGAAAAGGATTTTTGTAGCTCAAATGTGGTTCTGTGGTTCTAAAGCCTGACAGCAGGTTTGCCTGCAAAACTGTGTAAGAGCTCTTAGTTACAGGCCTCTGTGCAGTGTGACTGCGTGCTGACCTGCTTTCCCTCCAACCCACTCTTTTTCAGTAGCCGCAGAACCTCACAGAGGCAGGGCCAGGCCAGTGGGCATCATCTAGCATAACAGATCTCAATTGTCTGAGCCAACAGGGTGTACCCACTGCCAGCAGGCCCAAACCAACGCCAGGACACTTGGCCGGCCTCCCTCTGCGCTTCAGTGGTCTATAGGCACACATTCTATGTGGCTAATCCCTGATCATGCTCACGAGAGCTTCATACTCATTACTCAGTGAAATCTAAAATATTTTTATCTATTAAATCTTTGCTATCTGCAACCATTCCCTTGGGCGCAAAAGATAACGAGTCAGCAGGCACAGATTTAATTATTGGTTTTTACTGTAAGATGATGATGTTTATTGATATCGCTATCAGACAGACACTGAAACGAAGCAGATGTTAATCTGAGGTTAAGCTCCAGGAGGCGCCTAGCAGTCTGACCAAAGGGACTGATGTTCATCAGATAATAAAAGAGGAGAGGCTCCCTCCCTCTCTCCCTCCCGAGGCCTGCACAGAGCTCACAGAACTACCGGCGTGCTTGGCGGATTCCTCCTCGCACCATTTCCAACCCATTCCAACCCTAATGCAGAGCTTTCAGTCGGTCCTAGCAGACTGTTTAACCAAACATCCTATTTTGCTTACACAGGGACTTAAGGGTTGGTTTTATTTTTCCCCAGCACATCCTGAGGGGCAATGCCAGAGAAGCAGAAAACACAAGTAAAATAACGACATGGAGTTGCTCTCCTTTCGCTGTTGTGAGCAGAAAGCCCATCACCAATGCCTTTTGCACCAACATCTGACTTAGATAAATCCACAGCAAGACAAAAGACAAGATTCTGCTCTCTGATTTGAACAATACAACACAAAGGGAGAGGATCTTCACTGGGGAAGGAGAGGGTGGTGAAATCACAGCAACTTTCTACGTTCCTCAGTCTGCTGTCATCTCATAGTTTTGAGAGCAGTAAAAAACATATGGACAGCTGACACTCACTGATATATCTATAGTAATGTTAGTATTAAAACATGCAACAGGACTGGTGAGCTGGTGCAAACAACCATTTAGTTGGGCAATTTTCAGAGCTATTTCTGTGGCACATTTTTTTCCCCACCAAGGGCGTATCTGCCAGCATCAGTGCAGGATGAGAGAACGAAAAACCAACGTGCTATTTCCTAGCTAATCATCAGTGTTGCATCTTACAATGACACTGTGCATTATATTTTTATTATTATCATGTGTGGAACAGCAAGAGCACATGCTGTATTGTGCAGCCTCACAGAGCAGTTACACAGCAAAGCTGAGACCAGAAAGAAAAGTTGCTGGACTACATTGGTGCAAGAAGCCCCTTAGGCCATGTCTTCTCTGTTACAGTGAGAGCCAGAGTTTCAGAGCACACAAAGATGCCCTCCTCAAGGTCCTGCTCTTGCCACCACCTGTGAGTTGACATCTGGCAACAAGGCCCTTAAGCTGACATCAGTGCATGTTTAAAGCTTTATCTCACTTGGAGGAGAGATTTAATACCTTTGGAGGCTGACAGAGCTATGGGAGGAGGTGTTTCACCTTTTTTTCCAATTAAAAAGAAAAAGACCAGCCATTGGAATTCCAGCATGTAAGAGCACATCGTTTGCAAGAGAGCCACGCTCAACCTCTGTGCCTAGCTGAAGGGAATTTGTGGTTTTGTTTCAGGCTCTTTTGGACTGTTTTTCATGTCAAACTTACATATTTGCTATAATTTGTCTCTCTTCCAAGATTTACCGAAACAAAGGATACATTTGAATGAGATTTGAGACAACTTCTTTCTCACCCGTCAGGAAGGTAATCCCCAACCTTCAGATAAATGTGGGCATGTGGTTTCCAGTATTCTCACTCCATATGTCTTCACAAACACCAAATAGATCTAATGTAAGTGGACATTTTTTTTTTCCCCGTAGATCAAAAGGTTACAGTGATGGACCTTGCCCAGGAAGATCCAGACTTTCATCCGTATAATGCCTTCATTTGCACTCCCCACGGAAATACAGATCTCCTGGCACAGAAATCAGGAGACAGGTTATAGGCAATAACCTGTTCCAGCACCTTCTACCTCAGACATATCAGTGGAGAAAAAAAAATAATGCAGAATTTAGGAATTGAGCTCTACAGGTGAAAACTTGCAAAATTTTGACCACTGTAACTCTGAAATGAAGAGTTTTCATAGTGGTGGTTTGTTCTGTTTTTCCCAAAGAAAATTGGTGTTTGATGGTTTGGGTCAGCTCTCTCCTTCCCATATTTTTGGACCTGTGGGTCAGTTTTAAGTAGCTGAGCCAGAGAGATTGAGAGCTCAAATACATGATCTTAATCTTTTTTTTTTTCCTTAAAATAGGGAGAGGAGTGATGGAGCCAAAACAGAGCTGCATAATGGGGAAGGTTACAACCTGTGGTCAGCCCTGCCATGAGACACCAGAGAGCCCACACAAGTAAACACCATAGCTATTAAATCTGCTGCTTACACAGCATCCTGCTTATGGGTTTGGATTCTGCCTTCTGACACGTGGTCATACCAGCTTTGGGGAAACATCCATGACAGCAGCCTTTCCGCTTTCTGGCTGCATGGCTGGATCCGTCCCCAGAGCAGAGAGATGGAGGGGGAAAAGAAAGAGCTTTGTGTGGGATTTTCCCATTGGAGAAGGATGGGGGTGTGAAATTACTTCTTTCCGAGAAATAAACATTGAGTTGGACAGGATATTCTTTGAAATCCCATTGACACACTGAGGCAGCATCTAGCATGCAATATAGAAAAGTCTACATGGCACACTGTGGCATTTCTCTCTGCCATAAATGGACAGAAGTGATACATAATGCAAAGCCATAAACGCAGGCAGACTTGCAAGAATGTTTACATTCATTTTTCATAGCCCTCAGAAATCGATCTGCAAAGATATCCCATAAGAGACCGCATTTGGCCCTGAAATATTGTCCTGAGACTGTGTTTCCCTCTTCCATCTGACGCATTTCACAGAGGGTATCAGCACATGGATTTGCACCTCAGCTGTGTCACGAGCAAAGAATTGCTATTGTTTTAATGTGCTACACTGGGACACTTAAACATCGATATTGTCAGGTACTACTTTACAATTCCCACTAGATTTATTGTAGAACAGACACTTATGAAATAAAGTATTTCTGTATTCACCCGCAAAACTCCATGTTGTAACAGTACCAAGCATCTGGTTTTGATCAGAAGTCAGGAAATTCACAGCTGAAGCTGGAACTCCATCCTCTCCTAACCCCATCGCAGTTAAATTCTGCAGCGAACGCGTGAGCAGACTCTGCATAAAGGCAGAAACCTCACTGCCCTAAACCAAAGCTGTGCACAAAAGCCATGCAGGTTAGGAGTTAGGAGACACACAGGGGGCAATTCTGCTTTCTGAGGGTTCCTGCTGGAACAACTTGAACAGTGGTGATAAGGCAAAGAGGCAGAACAAAACGTCACTGCTCATAGTCTGCAGAGTGGTGCTAGCATTGTAAAGCACGTTTGCTAGAGGCAGGACATTGACTTTAACATCCAAGCTCCATCCAAAAATAAGTGAAAACTTTTTTAAGGTTCCATTTAAAAGAATTTACACTTCCTTCCTCTAAAACCACAGTAGACATTTTGCTGTTAGAACATAGCCAGGATTGAGCACCAAAATCACTTTCTAGTATAAATCTATCTTAAATTATTTTCTTCATGAGTGAAGCAACAGAGGGAGAAAGACAGCAAATGAATGTCATTCCTATGAAAACGGGGTTTCAATTCACGTTGAACAGGCAGTTTTGAATGTCACATTTGGTAATATTTGATACATCAATTTTGCTAATAAATTTTGCTAGTTCCCTTTTGGGGATTTTTTGAGCTTTCTACTGTAACTCTAGCATTCAATCATTCATTTCAATCTGTGCTTTCTTGTTGTTGTTTTGTTTTTTATTCTTTCCATACTTGAGGCATGCCATAAGCTAGAAATTTGATGTTAAAAAAAAAAACAAACATCCTGATGAGAAAAAAAAATGAAGTTTCAAAGTACAGGAAGTAATTTTTAATGAATGCAAACTCTTAAAACCTAAAAACAATTTGAGTGTTCTGCAAAACCATGGGTTCCAATGGCATTCAGCAGGTGTTTAAAGGGAAGCTCATGACACTCCTCAGCAAAGATGCTGTACTTCCCGTGACTCTCTGAGCCAAACCCTCAGGATCTGCAAAGTTCTGCAAGAAAAACTTCACAAAAAGTTTAGGGAGGGGAGGAGGAACCAAAAGCTTCACACCTTGCAGGACTGGAAGCCTTGCACGCATTTACCAGCCCGCTCCGTTTTTGCAGTGCTGATTATATACATCTGGCCAGACAGAGATGCTGCTGCAAACTTATCATCACTTCTCTATCCAGCAGCCAAGAAAAATTATACAGCCACAATTATATTTACCTTTTAGATTTAAGGAATAAAGCGTCCTACAGCTTGGAGTACCACTTTCATCTAACATCTGAAATGCTGAAGCAATTCAATTTGTAATTGATAAATTAAGTTTTACATTTCTGGGGATATCTAAAGTTCCTGTCTGAGAAACTGTCCGTTGATATTGCTTCTCAGCCTTGGTGGTGAAGGCAAATGTCTTCCTGCATAAACCTGTGCGGTTCAGTGGGTCTATATGGTCACTTGGATAGGCATGGTAAGCAACTACAGTTCAGATAGGTCACATACAGAGGAGTATCAGTGTTTGATCTACGGCGTCTGTTAGCTTGAGTGCAGCAGTGGGTGCACGTGTAAAGTGCAACGCAGTGTGCATTGAGGCTGCAGAGGGGATCAGTCGTGGCCCTGCCCAGAGCTACTGGCCAGACCCACAGGTGTGGCACGGTTCACATTCATCCACAGGCTGGGACAAGACTGAGCCTCTTTACCATTGGAGAGAGCGTAGTTCTCTGAAGAACGGATTCACAGAATCACAGAATCAGTAAAGTTGGAAAAGACCTCTAAGATCATCCAGTCCAACCATCCACCTACCACCAATATTGCCCTCTAAACCATGTCCCTCAGTGCCACATCTCCATGTTTCTTGAGCACCTCCAGGGATGGTGACTGTCCCATCTCCCTGAGCAGCCCATTCCAGTGCCTGACCAATCTTTTGGAGAAGTTTTTCCTGGTATCCAAGCTGACACTCCTCTGGCACAACCTGAGGCCATTCTCCTCTCCTCTGGGAGCAGAGGCCAGCCCCCACCTCACCACAATCTCCTTTCAGGCCATTGTAGAGAGTGATTCCACATTATGGTATTTCTCTGATGTATCCATTGGCACAGCATCATCATCTCTTCCACTAAATCCTTAAATTCAGTACATGCTAATTTAGACAGAAACACACAAAAACATGTAAGTGAGAACAACTCATGGCACCAGAAGTGGTGGTTTTGTACATGGAAATGATAGAAAGAGAAATCTATAAAGATGACCTTCAATGATTTTACGTCATTTGTCTTTAGAAAGTCTTGTTCTGATGAACTGCTGCCTTTAACCAGTAGTTCTAGACCATTTGCAGAACAACAAAACTCCCTATTTCATCCTTATTTTTATGATGAGATTTGAAACCTGCAGGCCATCCTCATTCAAGATGCTTCCTGCTCTTCCAGGCATTTGTTTGGCTTTCATGTTTTTGAAGAAGCAGGCTGTAGATGCTTGCTACCTATGCCAAGCACACAGAATGAACGTGAATTCTTAGCAGTGTACTAAATATGACCCTTTGATTTTGCAGGCAGGAAGCAGAGGCATACTGTCTTGGTTGCACAGCCAGCTAAACATGAGGCTGAGTGAGCTGTAATGGAATAATAGATGGTGAAAGAAGTAGCAAAAACCAATCCAGGAGGGGGAAAAAAAAAAAACACACATTAAACTGGAAAAAGGTGGAACGTGAACTCTATCCTTTTTCTATAAACACATGTGGAAAGAATAACACCTAGTCTTTTTATCCTTAGCTTCTTTTCTTTTCCTATACATTCCAAGGGAAGATCTGCCAACTTTTGGCCGTATCCATTTCTCTTCTGCTGTTTGCCAGTATTAGTGCACTCCAGCACACATTCTTTCCTAAGACTTCAAAATGTGTCATTTGTTAGGTCTAACTGTTTAAAGAACTCAGCCACCCTTACCTCCTTTGCTCGTAGCAAGCTGGGTGGCATGCAACATATTCACATAACCCAGCTCGCATACTACAGGTTTGCTTAAATGTTGTAACCAAAAAGACCCTTGAACCAGACTTCACATTGCTTGCTTTGTGTTACTGCAGATCAGAAGACCTCGCACTGATACATTTGAATGCTTCTAATGCTCTCTTCATCCTAAAATACACACTGAGGCAAACATACCTGTGTTTTGCTTATCGAAGCCTCCTGATGTGGAGCGTCAGTACTTCTATTATGCAAAGCATTTCTGAAACCTCAGATATGGGTCTGCTTAGCATTACGCATATAAACAGAGGGTGGATTCACCTCTACACAAAAGGTTAGCACAGCTTCACTGTATTAGGATTTGAATTGGAAAGTATGGGGAACAAACTCAAGACAAACGGCCTTTTTTACCCAGGAAGAGTAGTCAACATCACTCAAATGAAATGTTGATAAGTTAGCATGCACAGGAATCACCCTGTACATATAACAATATGAGAGAGCGGCTAGATTCAAATCTCATGTACAATGAGTCAATGCAATGTCCCCTTGAACTAACATTTAATCTGGTTCAAGCAACAAGAAATGCAGTTTTCAATTTGTTTGATTGCAAATCCACTGATTCAATGCTAGCTTTGCTTATAAGAATAGTCCTATGGGAATCTCTTCCAGAGATGCAGAACCACACCACAGCAGGAGCTAACAGAATATAGGTAAGAATTTTCGTGTCCTCCTCTCCATCTCTCTTGTGGTCTCTTTCTTTTCTTCAAGTGGAGGGGAAGGGTGCAAGGACCCACTGAGCGTTTTGCCTAATGCTACTCCACGAGCAGTGGAGAGAGGAAGAGAACCTGGCTGCCCACTACTGCTCTTCGATGTAGCAGCACCCGCAGCCACAGAGCTGTGAATTTTCATTTTGTGGGAATGTGACGTGGGATGCAGAAGAAGAGCAGGGAGCCACTGGCTGGACAAAGTCTCCAGTCCTGGTTTATCACATCTACCCACAAGGCAGATCAGATCCAGTTCCAGCTGCCTCGGCGGTCGGTAGTGTTCAGTTCTGTGGTCATGATTCGCCTACTGTTACAAAAACGTGTTTTGATGTACTCACAGTCTACAATTAATAAACATTATTGGGTCTGAAAAAGGAGAAAAGAACTGTTGGGATTGAAGCACAGAACAAGCAGTGGGGGCTGCTGTTACACGTAAGTCCCCTGGAGTTGATATTCATCCAGCACATTTCTGGGTTCAGGCAAGCAAAATTTTCTTAGAGATCAAAAATCATTGTATAGCACTTAAGGGCACTGCCAAAGCCAAAGAATGGACAATTAGTACTATGTTTAGGCTCTCGTTTAGGAGATTTTGCAGGGAAGAGTGTTACTTAAAACTGCCTGATGTTGACCATTGGAGAAATGAGGAAAGATACAATAATCTTACGCAATCCCAGTTTTGGTCTGTTCCCTTGACCTGGATTAACCTTTTTCCTTTTATCTGTATTTTAATTCCAAACACCTCACTCAAACGCGACTGTATCCAGGTCTCTGCTAAAACCTTTAATGAGCAACACTAAGGTCAGCGGAAATAAAGTTGAACTCTATTATTATTTCATACAAGAACTGTAGGGATGCCTGAATCTCCCGTAATTATTAGCGTTTTCGATCTCCAGCGAGATGTTCAGCATCTGGCTGCATTTCGTTTATTGATTTCTTTTTTAAATGGTTACGTTTCAAGAGCCTTTAAAATACACCTTTCTGCTTCTGAACCCTCATTATTTGCAGCCACACACACTGCACAAAGGTTGCACAAAAGTGGACCTGACTTTTTTTTGCAAACAAGAAACAAACAGCAAAGCAGAACAGTTGTTAAAATCTTCGTCTAAATAATTTTGTGAGGTGCACTGCAACAAGATTACTTGAGGTTACACTTTTTGAGCAACACCCCTGATTATCACCTGCAAACATCTATAGACAGTCAGAGCAATGATAATACATTCTCTGTTTCTCTCCTGAGTGAAAAAAAGATGAAGCTGTATATAACACACTTGCACTACTCTTACATCATGGCTAACTACTGTTAATAGACTGATGAAATATCAACCGTGCATTTTACCCCTTTATTACAGCGCACTCAAACATATTATTTTGTGCAATCAATATTAACAAAGGCCATGTCCATTAAAATGTGCACGGTGTTCTCTAGGCTGAATACAGCACATAAAACTTGTCGGTTTTAATCAATAAAAAGCCCAGAGCTGCACAAAAATTGCTGGGTCATGGAACTATGGAGCTATTAACCTGATTTTTTTTAATAAATCTCTTCTCGATATGGGCATGAGTAGCTAATTATTTTATAAATTATTAAGTATTCTTTTCATTGTTTGCTTCATATTAATACCTAAGGGCCTTGTTAATGGACCAGGACTCCAGCTGCTCTGTTTCCAGTAGCTGCTCACATAGAAGTGAGAAATTCCTTCGCATGGTGTCTTTGACTCCTTTTTAAGATCATTCCAAATTGGTTTGGATAAAGGCCATGAGGGTAAGGCCAGTATTGCTGGATGGACGGAAAAATGGCTGCTGGACAGGATCCCATAACGCACAAGAGGCATATGGTGAGGGTCACACTAATGGCCAGAGTAGAGTAACATGGACAAGGCCATCCATGAACCATGAAAGCTCCCGAAAGGCATGTAGCTTGAGGTTGGCTGCTTGGAAAGGTGACAGTGGTGTGTGGTAGTGGATGAGAGTAAAAACAGGGATCTGGGAATCAGGTATTCTTAAAATTCACCTCAGAGATGTATTCCAGCTTCTCACCTGGAGGAAAAGCAGCCACTAGGCTTCAGGGTCCTGATCTACGAAGCGCAGAAGTTTCTCCTAGGCTTTGGTTTAGCTCCTGCTGAATGAAAGAGTCTGAACCATCCCCTTCAAAAAGCGAGTAGGCAGAGGAAGACAGATTGGTTGTAACACTGAGGCTTGAGGAGGAAGAAGTGATAAGTGGCAGGGCTTCCAATACAAAAGGGGTTTTGCATCTTTTGATTATTGCAGCAGTTGCATCAAAATTTGACATCTAAAGCATTGGAATTACAGGATATTGGGGGCCCCTAAAGCTGGCTGGAAGGGACTAGGGATTTTCACTGATCTAAATCTGGTCCACCCCAGTATTGAGAAGTGCCTGAAAGTTAATCCCATGATGAATGGTCTTCACAAAGTTGGCTGTTCCTGGTCCACCTCAAAACTGGCATTAAGCAGTAGTCTCAATAAAAGATCAGAGGGACATGAGCCAACTGAGGCTATCATCCTTGCAGATTGTGTTTTGGGTGCATTCCTGAGGCTCTGGGGGAGGCTTCTAATGCCACTAACATCTCTCCTTTTCACAAGCACAGAGATAAAGATGGCAAGTTATCAGGGTGCGAGGCAATAACAGCAAGTGTGTCCTGAAGACTAACTGAACAGTGTAGGCATCACTCTGAAATAACATGAGATAAAATTACTCTCAGTAAGACAAAACCACAATATATATGAGCAAGGCAGATCCTTCCCCTAATCCCATTCTGAACGGTTTTTTATTTTTTCATAGAATTTTTCTGAAATATTTCCATCCTGGAGTAGACTTCCAGGGTGGGAAAACAATGCCTAAACAGATAAAATTCTGCAAAGTTGCAAGTGACTGCAAATAAGGACTTAAAATGAGATGTGTCATGCATTCCCATGACTGGAAACCATTGCATTGCCAATGTCCATTATGAATGAGCATGAATCATTCCTCATTCATTTATGATGAAAATCTGGCTATGGAGAATTGAAATGTCAAGTTTAATAAAGTTGGGATTTACTAAATTAAACAAACTCATTTTCTAACCTGCTGTCCAGAATTGCCTAACAGTTTTCTCACTTCGGGCTTGTCAAGATTTTTTCCACTGTTTTAGAATCCATCTTCTACAGCTTAACACAACACGTATTAATTTCATTTTTAAAAGTCAGGGTACGCCAGTACGATTTGAGGTTAATAGTTAGCTGCATACACATACATACATACATAAGTTAACTACATGCACAGGAAGTTTAATTATTTTTAAAGTGTTTGAGGTGAAGTAAAAATAAACAAATAAATAAGTCAAAAATAAAAATAAAAATAAAGTGCCTCCAGCATTCTACCATTTGACTTCAACAGATTTGCACACAAAGTGTGAGAATAACAGTTTGGAGATAAGTTTGAAAACATATTTTGAAATCATTGGTTGTATTTCTAGACAAACAACATTTGTATGAGAATCACTCATATGTGAACAAAACCAAATATTTAGCCTCTAGTTGTTTATGAAAATTGTGTAACTAAAATCACAAGTGAAAACTGACCGTAATCCAGCTGGGATCTAATTGTGAGCTGCAGAAGGTAATTCTCATTTGTACAGGTTCTCTAAGTGGTGAAAGAAAAACCCATGATGCCTGCTTGTGCTACACCAGCACATCACACTGCAGCTGGATGAAGCCAATGAATCGACAAACATGATATGGCTTAACTGAGAAGTTTTGCACTCTTTTCCTTTTAAACAAGAGGGACACCAAGCATCTTTCTTTATTATTATTTTTATAAATCAACAGCTTTATAAACATACAAATAAACCAAATATATTATATTTATGTTGAGATATCGTCTCAAAGTTTTGTTGTTAAGGGTTATTTTCAGTTTAGTGCTGAGTGTAGGAAACATCTAGAAATTGTAACACTCGTAAAAACACATCGTTTTCATTTTCCTATCTCATTCTCTTAAGAATGTTATCAAATTTAAAATTTGATCCTTAGTCTGAAGGAAAGCAAAGTAAACAAAACATGGGATAGAATATGAAACTAATTTGTAAGGAGTCTGAAATATCTTTGTTTAGACAAGATTCAAAGTTACAAGTCTTTATTTCCTTTGATCAGGGAAACATCCAACTAAATGCTGACTGTCGTTCAACATAGCACTTTGATTTTAAGCATGGAAACATATTTTACCAGAGATAATCAAAGTGCAGGGATAAAAGTCATTTTACTGTCTAGCTCTCAAGAAAATAAACTGCTTTGCTGAATCAGGGCCTTTATAGCTGGACTCTCTTCCCATCAACATACACAAGATCGCTGATGAATTGTGGAAGATCGGGGAACCCAACCTAGACGCTTTTAACAATGTTAATGAAATTAAACTATACTTAAAATCCAATCTGCTGAATACTAATGGTTCAGCCAAGGGGTTGCTCTCCCCTGAAGACAATTTAGTAGGCCAAGACTCCTCAGTCACCTCACTTTCCACGGAAGCACTCCCGTCTCTATTCCTACAAGAGAATGTGTCTTCATTGCTACTAATTCCAACCATGCATTGGAAATGCCTATTTTACAAATTTATTCTGAATACAGAACTGTCTCAGTAATTCAAAACCACCCACAAAAAATCACTTTAGAAAGATGAACAATTAAGTGACAGCTCTCTACATGACAGAGCCTTACAATTTCTGCAGTTCGGACACCTTGGGCTCGATGTTCTTACTTTTTACACAAGCATAAATCAGAAGTAACTCCACAAAGTTACTCAAGTGTGCAACAATTCTGAGCAAGAGATAAGAGCCTTTCAACGCTCTTTTCCATCACTGGCCTACAGAGTTGGTAACCAAATGACAACATATCCTACCTTCATAGTAGAACTCTAAAAACCAAAAAGCAGGATGTTAAATATGCACATGAATAACATTAACCACTGTTACACAGCTAGTGAATTATAAGGAACACTGTTGGTGGGCACCGTAGTGGAGCTTACAGGAGGTGTCCAATAATTATAGCAGTAGACTTCAAACATAGAGGACTGAGAGATCCCCCATAAAGAGAATGTTATTAGTAACGTAGCTGGTTTCCAGTTATCTTCCAAAACATTCTGAAAAAACCTTCAGGAATTCAAGACCAGCAGTGAAAATCACTTGAGATGATGAACAACTAAGCTACAACTCTGTATACGACAGAGCTTTCTAAACAAATTAGTTCTCCTTAGCAAACAGCAGGAAGAGAGCTGTAGCTGTTAGGAAGTCAGTTACGAGAAAAGTGGGTGTTGTTTTCCAATCAGCCCCACGGATTTTATGAGGCAGCACAAATCAGTTATGTGGATGTCAGTCCAAACTGAGAGGGCATTTTGTTTGTTTTTCCCCACTTCTTATGTTCTTTTGGTACAGGAACTGGCTGGACAATTTCTCCAACATTAGGTCTTTTATAACAGGGCAGATTCTGCTGCCTCCCACGGTTCTGTGAGGCAAGGGTAGCTCCAGCCCACGCTCTCTTGCAGGCCCGAAAGCAGGCCAAGCGAGGCCTGTTGCCTCTGTCCAGCAACAATCCCATGATCCTCTGAAGGACCAACATCACCTGGAAAATTTAATGGAAGAATCGCTTTCACCCAGAATGTTATATCTCATTCTGGAGATGTGGCCATCATTAATACTGCATGCTCACAAACAATCCTCCCGCCCACCACATCTGAGGAACGCAGGGCCGCATTTGGTGTCAGTTACAAGAACAACTTCAGTGAAGTCCCTGAAGTCACACTGGCCTGACAGCAGCATTGGGGAGATGGTTATAGTGCCCACGAACAAAATTTTAGCAAAAAGATTAATTTTAAGTCATTCTCCTGCGTCATCTTCCACTGCAGTTTCTTCACAGTTGTCCTTGTCCTCTTTCTAGGCAGTTTTCTGGACTCTGTGCACGCGTAATAAACTTGCAATAAACTCCATTAGAAAACATTTACCTCTAACAAACCACCCACTAGTCTATTTTCAGTGTCCTTCTAGCTGCCAATTAATGAAATTCGCAGTGTTGACCCTAAAAGTGACGCTAATGCATTGCTCACAGTAATTCTTCCAAGCAGAGATAACAGGGAAGGACTGGCAAGGACTTCTCTGTTCCGTTGCTGTTTGTTTTTCTAGTGCACAGCTCAAGGGAAAAAAGGAGGGTTGATTCAGTGTTTTGTAAGTTCCCATTCTCCATCGGCTTCCTCCTTTTCCCACTCAACCCAGGCTTCCTCTAGTCTGGCTGCATCAGCAGGCTGTCTGGGGCAGGCTGGCAGGGCTTGGGGTGGGCTCTCCAGGAAGGCTGGGAAGGGCCCTTCTCCACTACCCTGGATTCAAGAAATTTCTCTCCTCCAGGAACCTCTTGTGGGCAGCCTTGCTCTTTCTCCTCTTCCACCAAAGTTTCTGCCCCTTTGTGATATGTTATAGGCTGTTCTTCCACTGAAAAAAAAAAATGGATATGTTACTGAAAGCCCTTTAGGATGCTTCACAACAACTAGGCTAAAAGAAAGCTAATGGTAGATTAGAGAGAAGAAAGCTATGAGATGAAGCGAAGTGGCAGTGACAGAAAACTACAAGAACAATTGATGCTGAAAGAACAAAAAACAGTCAAGTAAAGAACTTGACTGAGATTTTAATACGTGACTTGCCCTAGGCAAATTTCATATTTTCCTCTTCTAATATGTAAGAATAGGAAAAGTCATGTCCATGACAGGAGGACAACCTGCCTGGCAAACTAAAGCTTCCACCCCAAAGTCAAAAGGTCTTAGAATTATTCAGTGACACAGAATCATAGAATGGTTCAGGTTGGAAGGGGCCTCAGAGATCATCTTGTTCCAACCCCCCTGCCATGGGCAAGGACACCTCCCACTAGACCAGATTGCCCAAAGCCCCATCCAGCCTGGCCTTGAACACTGCCAGGGAGGGGTGAAGAACTTTCTTTAACATCTTAAAAAAGACATCCGGTTATTTATCAACCTTGTTCTCTAAAGTGGTTGAACCACTTTTGCTAAAATTTTCAGACACCTGTCATGAGAAATTTCTGTTCCAAAAGCTGCATCTGGTTAAACTATAAATGAGAACAGAGTCTCCTAATTGGAAACATCAGGCTTTTTTCACTGGACAATTTGGTTCTACACATGTTCACAATATTAGTTCAACCAAGTAAATGTGAGGCACATTTTCTGCTGATGAATAAATTGACTTCCCAGCATACATCTAAGGACAGGATACACAGTTCTGAAGACCCTGCAAGACGCCTGTCCATTTCAGTATCCTCAAACATTTGTCTTTGCCTATTTCTAAATGACTGATGCAAAGCAGATTGTCTGGTAACTTCTGCAGGCAGGAGGTAACTATGGTAAATAGGACAAGTGTTTAAAGATATCAGTCTTTCCCCATCAGCTCTCACTACATGAGCCATCAGGAGATTCAGCTGCCTCTGTAAGGCAGAGTTCTGTAAAACTCAGAGTGATCCAGCTGATAACCTGTGTGCCATGGAAGCCTGTTGTGTGCTCCTGTGCTGCCTGCCACTTCTACGTCAGTGATGGGAGGAATATCTCCTTCATTCATCTCATCTTTGCTTAAGCACCAAACACTCCCCAGGCAGTCCAACATCTTGTTTAACACTAAAACCTACACAGCAAAAGGTTTCTAGGGAGGTCTGGACTCTTCACACCCTGTCAGTCATCCTGCTTGAATGAGTAAGATCTGCCAAAGTACAGCTTTCCAAGGATATGCATTCCCCATCAGCACGATTTGGAGAACTCATTGCTACAAAGCAAACCTGAGAGGTTTTATGTAAACACAAAAATATGACATTATGACTACCATGAGAAGCATCTGGCTTCTTATGAGTGCGAAAGCACTGTTATAGTGTAATTTCTCTTGAATAATTTACAAAGCAGAGGGCCAAATGAGTCCTTCACAGCAATGCAAACACTTTCTGCAGCGCACAGACTGCTTTCAACAACGCAGCGGTATCATTTGATTTCTCTGTCTCCTCCACCAGCTCCTGCTGGTAGAAAGGTGAGGAGAGATGTAATAAGGGAGGAAATCCTACTCACCGTATTGTGAAGGACAGGCAGGATGAGGGGCTGCTGTCTCACACTCAATTAGATCAACCGTGTTAGTCTCCAGAGAACCGCTACGCTCCTTGACAACCGCAAACTGCAAACACATACAATGTGCACAAAACATAGCCCAAATTAATATGAAACGAGCCAGTTTGCTGAAACCCAAGAAGCAAAGCAGAAGGGCCATGCACTCCAACCACAGAAGGGGGGAAAAAGGTCATCCTGGCTTCTGGGATGACCCTTCCCCTGCAGATAATTAAACACTGGAGTTGATGACAGCCCTCATCTTTCTTTGGGAGGTGTGCGGTCCCCATCTAGTGAAGAAGTACCCGCTCTCCTGCCTTGCAAAGCAACCTTTCCAGATGCAAGAACAAAAATGCACGGAAACCAACTCTCTCCACAGTATCTAGGGCCACATTTAATGTATTAAAGAGACCTGTAACCAGACAGCAGGAAATCCTGTCAGACACAGGGAAGGAAGCAGGACTCCCTTTCCCAGCTCTCGGCAGCACCTGGGGGTGCAATTCCATCATCCCATGGTGGCAAGTGGAAGAGAAGTGACACCATGCCATGAAGATGGGACCCTGTGGGGGAGTGTGCTGTAAAGACCAGAGGGAGAGGAGAAAGAACAGACGTAGAGGAAAGCAAAGGACTGAATAGAGGGAAAGAGAGAAATCCAGCTGAGGGATAGGTAAAAGGGGAGGCCTTTAAAGAACTGAACCAGGGAAGAAGATAAAATGTCTGTAATTAAGACATTCCAAGAAGATTGTTGACAGATCCGGTGGTCTAGGTGGAGAATTGGTGCATTTGTATGACTAGGTCACATCTGTAGCTGGTGTGACCACTTAGACGTCTGTTTAGGTGCGCAAAATCCACAGGCTTATAGCTGCTAACCTCAGGTGATAGGACCCCAGAGGAGTTCCAGCTACACACAGTTTTGCAAAATACCTTTGACTGTGCAAAACAGAACACTTGTTGGATTACGAGTCTCAGAGTAGCATCAAAATCTGTTCATTTTGTTCAATGAACATCATTTTGTTCAATTGAACTTCATTGTGCTGAAGTTCACCAAAGCCTCCATATTCCTGGGACAAATCTAGCCTGTCTTGTGGATCCCCAATAAATGTGAAAAAAATACCCAGGCATACACTCACCCAAATGTAGCTTCCCCTGGCAGAACAGGGAAAAACGGAAAAGTTAATGGTTCTCGGGCATACTGCAGATGTTGTTTCAATATCATGATACCTAGCATTTTGAATGTGTGATAATGTAAAAACTCATTATCTCTACACTAGCTTGAGTGGGCAACACCAGGAATGTCATTGCACTCCCCCTGGCTCACAAGTGAGCAGGAGTACCACAAGCTGCAAAAGGAGAACTTCATGAGCTCTTCACGGTTTCTGCAAACATATCATCCAGCCCCCCATATTAAGTCCTTCATTAGAACTTCTTTTTTTAAAAAAACAGAAATCTCCCCAATAAACCACTTTAAGTGAACAATAGAAGAAGACAGCTGCTTTTTAGTAGCTCTTCCATTTCTAGCCTGTGTGCATGCATGAAGCCCCAATGAACTTAACACTTATGGCTGCATCACCACAGAGAAAATCACATGCCTGAAAACACAGGAATCCATTCTGTGTAAGAAGCAATACTTAGCAGAGGGCCAGTGACTTCCCCTTCCAGTCTGCAACAAGCCACTTGCAATGGATTACCTTATTAATGCATTTGATGTCTCCCAGAAGTGTGCATGGTGAAATTCAACACAAGAGTGTAATAGATGAATAGACAGGATTTGCTTTTGTTGATTCAGTCCATTGCTTAGCTGTCTAATTAGTCCTACATCCAGCAAAAATGTCACTAACCACTAGCATTAACTGTGAGGACAGCAGCAGGTGGGGACAGAACTTTTGAGCTGCAGGCCTCCTAGAGCCCTGCTCCCAGGCAACAAGCTGTTCTCAGTCCCAAATATTTCTGATTTTGCCAGCCCCAGATATTTTGCAAACTATATTTTTTGTCTCTGCTGTGAACAAATGGTGGCATCACTAAGACTCAGCACATTCGTTGTCTGGTATCTGGAGGAACAGAGTGCTGGCCAGGTCAGCAGCCAGTAAATAAAAGGTCCACAAGGCCATCTGGCTGACCAGCTAAGGAGCTGTTCCATGTCATAACTGAGGCCAGTACTCCTTGGACACGTTCAGCAGTGTGTTTCAGCAGCTACTCACTCACAAATCCTGCCAGGCACTCATTCTAAACAATTTGCGAGGCATTCTTCAGTTTGATTTAAAGTGCCCAGATTTGCACTATAGACAGTCTGTGATACTCTACCCTTCAAACACACCCTCAAGCAGAGCAAGCTCATCTCTTTCTGCACTCAGAGATGTGGAGCAGAGTGAATCTTCAGTCACAGACAAATAAAATCTAGATTTAAAACTGAAGTATCCATTATCATTAAAGTAACTTTAAAGCCAAATTCTTCTAGGACCTTGGTTGCTCTGCTCAGTTTTTGCACCCTTCCAACTGTGGCTTGGTTCTAAAGTCTTTAAATCCCTGCAGTAATAGCAATACCAGAATAATGGGTGTGCAGTTATCCCTGTAAAAAGGCAGTGCATCACCTGAGTTCATCTCTGAGCCTGTACAAGTGGACTCTTTCAGCAGTCTTTTCCACTGGCATAACTGTTCTTATTTGAAGAGCATACGCTGCTTAGCCAATGTGATGCTGCCTAGGCGTGACTGCTACCTGCATTACAGCAGTTCATGCAGTGCTGTGTGCATGTGTGCAGGCAAGATCTCAGGGTAAGCCATGCCATTCCGACAGAGGAGCTTCAGTGTGGGCACAGAAGTAGCCACAGATGCTGGTGATGTCCTCCTGGTCAACTTCAAGTTCCAACTGCAATCACCCAGCAGCATAACGTCATTTTCATGACAATGAAAGTTAAGTCCCTAGATCAGATCTCCTGGGCCCAAATTTACCAATGCAACTCCAAAAACAGCAGTAGGAACAGGTCAGTGCAAGCATGACATTTCTACCTACACTAGTGCAAAATCAGTGCTTTATATTCCCTCCCAAAGTGCCCATTAACATCCTGGAAGGTTCTCTTTACAAGGCAGCAGCTTCTCATACCACAGCATTTATTTGCATCGGCCCCCAAAATAAAGTTCACCATCCCAGGTAGCACGCACAGCGCTTGTCTTCCCAGAAGCCTTTTACACGGAGGGCAGGCTTTCCTGTGAAAATAACTCTGCGGTACGCCGTGTCATCGCATTGCCATTTCCTTAATTTCCAACACAGTTCCCCAACTGTTGTGTTCAAAGCTAACAATAACACCGGCTAATGGCTGCAATACATCCAGGCAGCTGTGAACTTTGAGGGATAACAATGAGGTAAGACGAACTAGGGTTCACAGCAAAGCACTCAATGACTCTAGCAGTTATTTAATGTATTTAAGATGTGAATTATTTGATGGATAATCTCCAGTGGATTCCTAACACTCTTTGATCCTTCCTACTTCCCTCTCCGCTCCACATTAATGTAGTTACCCGAGACTTGTTGCAAGTAGGTGTCACGTTCTCACTGTCAGCGCGGCTGCTGGCATCTCTTATCGCTTCTGCATAAAGGTTCTTCTTATAAAAGCTTTGACTTCTGCAACAGAACAAAGGCTGAAACAAATTATTTCACTTTGGGAGGAACAGATGCTGCTCTTTTTCATGCTTTACTCTGTAGGTATTTACAGAATGGACATATATTTTGTTTTCTTTCATTCATCTGAAAGTATTAATTACAACACACAGGTTAAAACTTATCTGAGCTTATCAGAAATAGAGGTCAGTAGGAAGTGAATAAATGCTTTTCTAACGTGCCATCTATAAAGGGTCATTCATTGGAAAAAAAAAAAACAGACCTTATAATTTTAAATACCTCTTTCGTTTTCTTGTATTACTCTATAACTAAACTATTGAGTTGAAAAAAGGCTACAAATAGTCATCTCCAACTGGCAGGTTCCGTACATTCAAAAACTCTTATTTTTGCGGTTAAAGAGTGACCACTTGTAAGGCAGGATCAAAAGCCAGTATAGACCCAACATAGAAAACACAATCATAAGAAAAAGAGCTCATTTACACTGCTTGAGATTCAAATCAGTGCATCTTTCCTGACTTTACATGCACAATTTTTTCCTCTCCTCAACATCAGATATAAAAAATCGCATTTTACTCTTCACATTCCAGAAGTTTCAAGTTACAACTTTCTTGTATTTGATCTATTTTAAATGAAATTTAATAGACACACATCTAAGAAAATAGGAATTTTCCTTTTTTTCCTTTATAGGTCATATGGAAATATGCATCATGCTATAATTATCATATGTTACTCCCTTAAAGAAAATCCAGTGTAAATAAGACTTGGCTTCTGTCAGAAATGAGAAAGACCTGTCTTCATCATGGATTTTCTGCTCACATTCTCTATAACTTTCTACTACCTGTTCAGCCATAAAGAAAATTTGTAACTATCTCCAGCAGAGCATAAGACTGGGATTGCTAATACGAAATCAAGTCGGCATCAGATCTGAGAACACATGCACAGAACAGAATGCTGAGCAATGAGGTAAATTATTCCACTTTTACCTTCCTGGCACTGCAGCAAGGCTGCTGTTAGTGTTTTAAACCTCCCTTGGACGTGCCTGCTGAGCACTGCATCTCACCGTGTTAACAGAACTGGGGCCCGTTGCTCGGTGGTTAAAACCCTCGGCACAGCACAACGCGCTGCACCACGCACATGGGCACAGTCCTCAGCAGGATGCCCTGCTCGAGGGGATCACTCCGGTGCTGTGGGTCATTTTGCAGCCCGTAGAATGACAACACCAGACAAACTCAGTGGGCATGGAGGTCTCCATGAGCACAAACGGGAGGTGGGATCACGTTGACTGAAGAAAGGCAACAGGCCAAGAATTTCTCAGTCCTAACCCCAGGCCCACCGCCAATCTGTGCATGACCTCAGCAAAGCTGTGGATATTAAGTCTGTGATTCTTCACTGGAAGGGAAATTGTTTCCCTACTTCCCAAGGAAGACAGGAAACTTGGAATCCTATACATTCGGTCTATGCAATCCTGAAGTGAAGAGTAACAATTCCCTTCAGCAGGCTCCAGCCACTGAACAAACCAACGCCATTCTTTGGCACTCTTGGCCTTCAATTCCTACAGTTTTCAAATTGGAAGGAGCAGCTCTTCTTTTCCTCCAATTAGGAGATAGGAGTCTGCATCCTACAGGAGAAGGGATAGGACTGCCACAGACTTAATAGGTATATTTCAAAATACAGTAGATCATGGGAAAAGCAGTATAGTGATTTCAAGGCATATATTGGTTTCCAGCCTCCAGTTAAGTAGGGATTTTAGATCAGCAGTTTCATTTTGGTCTGGTTAGGGTAGTAATAGCTGCAGCACAAATGCAGTCAAGCATGTAATTGAAAACTTGTTGTCGAGATAAATAGTTATATTGATCAAAAGCATTCAGCGAGAAAGAAAAGTAAATCAGGGAGAAATGACAAGAGAGAGAGGAAGGGAAGAGATATTCATTATCTTTACACCTTAGAAGTTGCCATATTGTAGCTGTTTTCCATGACAGTTTAAAAGACATATATGGGAAATACGATAATCTCATGATTTGTCTGTTTTGCATGTATCATTCCACTGATTAACTTCTGAATCCCAGGTCATGAGAACAAATCAGCCTGCACTTAGCTTTAACTCTGGAGATCTACTATCAGCCAGTAGAAAACCAGAAATGTGGCAGCTTATCTACTTTTATGGACTAAATATGCTAAGAACCATTAAATAAGAGTGGAAAATTTTAGCTTTCATAGCTAACTTCTCTTGCAGCTTGACTTCTCGTGCCTGGAAGATTCTAACTTTAAAATTAAGCTAAACCACAAGCAAAGCCCCTGCATAAGGCAGGCAGGTAGGCGTGCAGCAGGAGGCCCTGTTGATGTGGCTGCTGTCTGGCTTTCTGTTTGTTTACTCTGTTACTTGTTAAATAAAAACACACATTTAAACAAGAGCCTCTGAGAACAGCTGTCAAGGTCATGGCCAAAAGACTAACTTATTAAATGCTGAATACTTTCCAGTCTAAGGGACATCAATGACATTTAATTTCATATCAAAGTGTTCTTAAATAGTGATTATAGGGATTCTTTTTGCCATGAGAAGAATCCCAAACCTGCACAATTCATTAGAGGCATGGAAAATGCCAGGGAGTACTTTCACAGCAGATGAGCCTTAGACTCACGTCCCTGATTTTACTCTTTCTACTACCAGGAAAGCTGCTTTCACATTCAGTGTTGCAGATATCACTGTAGAAGTTTGCTACTAGAAAGATAACAAGATGCTTTTCTCACCAGCAAGGAAACATTAAGGTACAGTTCTACACTGAAAGGGAGGTAAAGCAAAACTAAAGATAGCAGAGAAGAGCAAAGCCCTACACATGGTCACTTCAGACATCTAGAGCTCTTAAGGGAAACCAAGGAGAAAGTAGCAAGCTCTCCAAACCTCTCATCAATACAAATTATGGCTCCTCTTCAAATCTAATCAGGTTTATTCTTCTTCTCCCCAGACACGTCACTCTTTAACATCAACTTGAGTACTACAGGCAAGAGGCATGCCAGAAGTCTGTGATTTATTCATAGATCATGTTACTGAAAAGCAAAAGAGGAGCAAGGACTTTATGGCAATTTCCAGTGGGAAAATTGGAAAAATTTGCTGCGTAAAAAACTGGCTGGAGGGCCAGGCCCAGAGAGTGGTGGTGAATTGAGTTAAATCCACTTGGCCTCCAGTCATGACTGGTGTTGCCCAGGGGTCAAGTACTGGGGCCCACCCTGTTTAATGTCTTTATTGATGATCTGGATGAGGGGACTGTGTGCACCCCNAGCAGGCTCAGGGGAGAGCTCATCGTTCCCTACAGCCCCTGACAGGACGTTGTGGTGAGCGGGGGTCGGCCTCTGCTCCTGGGTAAAAGCAATAGGATGAGAAGCGATGGCCTCACGTTGTATGAGGGAAGGATAAGATTGGATATTAGGAAAAACTTTTTCTCTGAAAGAGTGGTCAGGCACTGGCACAGGCTGCCCAGGGAGGTGGTGAAGTCA
>WBMW01006467.1:0-17086 GCA_013396635.1 Penelope pileata | reverse complement strand
AGCGTGCCCAGGTGGCCAAGAAGGCCAAAGGCATCCTGGGGTGTGTCAGCACCAGTGCAGCCAGCATAGCAGGGAGTGATCATCCGCTGTACTCAGCTCTGGTGCGGCCGCACCTCGAGTACTGTGTTCAGTTTTGGGCCCCTCACTACAAGAAAGACATCGAGGCCCTGGAGCGTGTCCAGAGAAGGGCAGTGGAGCTGTGAAGGGTCTGAGCACAGTGCTATGGGAGTGCTGAGGGAATGGGATGGGTCAGTGTGGAGCAGAGCAGGCTCAGGGGAGAGCTCATCGTTCCCTACAGCCCCTGACAGGACGTTGTGGTGAGCGGGGGGCGGCCTCTGCTCCTGGGGAAAAGCAATAGGATGAGAAGCGATGGCCTCACGTTGTATGAGGGAAGGATAAGATTGGATATTAGGAAAAACTTTTTCTCTGAAAGAGTGGTCAGGCACTGGCACAGGCTGCCCAGGGAGGTGGTGAAGTCACTGTCCCTGGAGGTGTTCAAGAAGTGTAGAAATGTGGCATTGAGGGACATGGCTCAGCGGGCAACAGTGGTGGTAGGGGGATGGTTGGACTGGGTGATCTTAGAGGTCTTTTCCAACTTTAATGATTCTATGATTCTATTCTGGCTGAGAAACAGCCCACCTCCTTCTCCATGAGCCACCTGCAAAGGCCACAAGCACCTCGGTTCCTCTGCCATGTGCTCTCAACACGAGCCTGGAGGCAGTACCTGTAGCAGTAGGCGGCCATGGACCCCAGCAGCAGCAGCAGGGCCAGCACCGCGACGCACACCGCGATGGTGATGTTCCGTGCCTTCACTCTCTCGGCCTGCCGCTGCTCCCACCACTCCAGGTCGCTGAACTGGCACCGCTCCCCAACATAGCCTGTCACACAGCTGCCAAAAGGGAGCGAGAGCACTTTGTCACCGGCGGCAAACAGCCCAAATGGTCGCTTCAGTCCCCTTGCCTATTGGTTTACCATTGGCAACCCCATGGAAAGATCTTGTTGAATTTAGCAGGGGTAAGGACACGATGGCATTAAAGGAGTGGCTGTCATAACACGTAGAGCTCAATATTAAATGTAAATCTATTAATGTTAATGTAAATGTAATGCTAATCTTTTGAAGCACTCTATAGAATTATACAGTGAGATTATACCCCTCAGATTCCAATGGGTAAAGTACTTTAAAAAACTCCACAGACTGTTTTTTTAATGATCTGTGTTTCCCTTAGATTTTCTATTCAACCTTTTCCAGCAGCAGCGTTCCCTTTTTTCGAACTAGGTGTAATACAAGCTATTATCTCTTTGAGAGTGATTTTGTTAAGGAAACCAAATTTTAATCCGAAAAATTACTAAATGAAACAAAAGTGTTTAAAAAACTTGTATGGGTTAGAAATATCTTCATAATTTCTTTTTATTACAAGCTTCTTCTGCAGGTTCTTTTTGCTTATTTGCTTGTTTGGGGATTTTTTACCCCTATAAAAGCCCAAAGTTGAAATATCAAGGCATGAAATCTATATATCAAAATGATTAGAAAGTGGAGAAATGCATCAAAATATTAATATAATTAATTAATGACTACACTTGGTAATTGGTGAAAATGCTGCTACATAATGTTTTTCCACGACTTCGTTCTATTATTTAATGTATCAAGGCCTACATGAATGAATGCTGCCATCTAGTGCACACTGTGTGGAAGCAGCTGGTTCAACCCTCAAATCCTCTCCCCTAAACACAGCTAAGGTTAGTCCTTAATTTGTTTAACATCTTCCAATTCCAGTAGTACTGAAGAATAAGAAAATCTGGGTTCTTATTATGCATTGTTAACAATTTTTTTTATAAAGGGATATGTTCCAATTGAAATGGTCTGCAGCTGTAGACTCTTCAGTTTCAGTATGAGGAACTCAGTGTGCTGGGACACCAGAGTTGAGCACAGGTCCTATCAACTCCTATAACAACTGTGATGACCTTAGCAAGTCCACAGCACAAAACATCTTCATTCCCATACATACACATAGAAATACATTCATCAACTATTCCTGAGTGTACAGAGGTCAGTAGGCAGGTGAAACCACTCATATTAAAGATTACAATACCAATAATAATAATGAAAGCCTAGGATTTAATGGTGCTTGCAGGAATGGCCAAGTGCTACCAGGAAGATCTAGGGGAATGGTGGAAACAAAGAGATCCTCCAGCACTCCTGGAGGTGGAGGAGGAACCTCTCCTCATTCCAGGGTTATACCAGAGCCACAGGTGGAGGTTTTCTGCCAGGGTGAAGACTTGCCAAACAGTAAGGGAAGATGCTGACACCGTGCTTCTTCCTGGTTCCAACTACAGAAGACAGGACAGAAGTGTTCTCTTCCACCTCAGTGAGTGCTCACAGCAGGTTCTTCGATAGCAAAGAATTGAGTGTTCAGGGAGCAAATCCAATCCTACTATTAATTGCAATGAGTGTGAATGAAGTGAACATTTACAGAAAAGACCAGAATCTAGTGATAGTTACCAGCATGGGTGATTAACGGATAATTTATGGACAAGCACTTCATTTTCTGCACTCAGCTGTGCCCTAAGGATCCCACTCATCAGCACAGACAATACAAAGCTCTGCACTTACTTGCAGGCATAGTCTTGCAGGTTGGAAACATAATTGCACACTCCACCATGGAGGCAGTAGGAGTCGTAGGAAGGAGGGCATCCTATGGAGCCACCCGGCACAGGGTGTGTTGAGTGTTCATCGCTGGCAGCAGTGGGGGACCAAGTGGATTCTGAAACACAGGATTTCACAAAGACATCCCAAACTGTTGGCTGCATTGGCATGAAGGAGATCCAGAACTTCGAGATAGGAAAACAGGTAAGAATCTCTAATTTTACGCAAATACTTGTTTTTAACCTATTTGCTTATTTTGTGTATCAAACTTAGGCACACAGGTTTTTAGATCAAAGTAGTAAAAATGCTTGACTCTAGATTCACAGTGAAAGACCCACAGAGGCTGCTCTGTCTATTTAGGTGTGAGTACAACTCTGGGGAAAAAAAAAAAAAAAACTATTGGCTGTCTAGTTATTTATGTTTAAATGATTTCTGCCTCCTACCCAGCTGTAGGGGTAAATCTCTACTATGTAGGTAAATCTCTACCATGCACAAAGCATCAGAGTTAGACGTACAGGTGAAGGGTGACTGCACTTCATGCGTCTGGATCTCAACCTGAAAAGTTTTCAGATGCAAATGAACATTTTTGCACAAATCATTTTGACTCTGCTGCCCTCCAGTTGGTTGCATCTGGACAGGAGTGCAGATGCACTCCTAGCTAGCTCTAAACAAGCTGACTTTAAAGAAGCTCACTCAGCTAACAGCCTTGTTGGGAAGCACAGAACTCCACTGACCCAGTTCCTCAAAGATTCCTGTGGCCTGCTCTGAGTTGCGTACACAATCACCCATGTAAGTATCCAAAGCAGCTCTGATACAGGTAGCTCTGATATCTCTGCACAACATGGTCTGTATTGCAGAGATGCTTTTATAGAACAAGAGCATCTTTTTGCCTGCTGCAGTGCTGCACTGAGTCTGCAGGTCAGAACTAAACATCTACACAGAAAAGAACTTCTAGCAGGGTGGCTTAGCAGCAGCACACCCAATCGCTCCCACACATTTATGGGATCGATTTTATGACTTACACCAGTTTTAGCAAAACATGACCTTTAATGGCATTTGTGGGTTTTTAACATTTCATTTGCAGGAGCACTGTCAGGGCAAAGAGCCCAAACTGGAAAGGAATAAGTGATATCGGTGAACCCCAGGTGTTCTGCATTCTGTAAAAGAAAAAAACTTAGTCTACTAAAAAAGCTTACTGGGCAAGGAACTTAAACAGTGTGTTAGCAGACATAAAGATATGGGATCATATTTACAGCTGAGGGATCTATAAGGCATTGCTTTCAGGTCATACATCATCTAAAAACATCATTTCCTGAGTGACACCTGAAACTACTGAAAGCTTAAATGACCAAAAAAGGGGTGAGGATCCTGACAGATGTCCTGCTTTAAAAAGCTGTGACTTCCTTCTGTGTCTCTGCAGAAAAAATATCTGTAACAATCACGCAGTGTCCTTCTGTCACTAGACAGCCACTTGATTTGGAGGAAAATTCACCCTGACAAGGAGGGCTGGCAGATGAAGACGACACGTCGCTTTGCTCCGCATTGTCAGAAAATGCTGCTGCTACCTTGAGGCACTGAAAAGAGAGTCAGACCCTACTAGCTGCTCATTCCATTCAGTTAGTAACCAGGCTTTCTGAAGAGTTTCAGAGTGCTTTGAAAAATTAGCCACTGGATCTGAAAAATTTATTCTGAAGAACAAAATGGGACTTAAATTGTGTGCAGTCCTTGTGCGAGAGTCCTGCAGAAGTAAAGAAGGCACAGGCTGAAGAATGACACAGCCGAAAATCAACTCCAAGAACATTATCTCCATGGAGTATTTTCTTCTGCTTTTGACTGCCAACTCCACGTGTCATTATGTTTAGACAGTATAACTTTGCACTGAACCACAATGTAGATATTTCCAAAGGAAACTCAGATCTAGCCTCTATAACTCACCTCAAAACAGCCACTTGCAAACAGCCTCCTAAAGCAGTGCTGAATGGATCCACCAGCTGCCCAGCACATCACTGCACTGTCTTTCCTTAGTTCCCCAGTACAACAATTCAGCTGAGAGCACAGATCCTAGCTAAGGGCCACTTCATTCCAGTGGCTCACTCCTTATACTCACCACAACCCACAGCAGTTCCAGAAGCATCATCAGCACAGGAGCAAGTGAAGTTTCCCTCTGTATTTGTGCAGGTTCTGTTCTCTCCACAGGTGTGAGTCCCTGTCTTGCACTCATCAATATCTGTCACCCAAACAGTCTGCAGTTAGAAGAACGAAACGCCTCAGAGCATCGCTTAAAAGGGCACTGCCATCTCCTGACAGTGGGGAAAAATGCCATGGGCTTTCCCTCCACACATTTTCCTAGGTAGGAATTGGAACAGAACTGCAACCAGCACATTTCTACACCAAGTAATCCCAGCCTCCCCAGCCTCCCAGAGCATGCTACACTTGCAGGAGCTGTCTGCAGGCAGAGGGAAGGGAGAAGCTTCCTCAAAACTGTAAAGGGACAAAAGAGTTGAAGGCTTATTTGCACCAGATTCATTCTGACATTTCTAGTCTGCGTACTGGAGCATGGTCATTCCTGCTTATGGGAGTAGAAGCGTTTGGGCGTGGGGAGCTTACAGCCCTGCACCGCTCACCTAGACAGTATTTTAGATAGAGGGAAAGGGTCTAGAAACTTACTGGTCTATCCAGTTTGTGTCATCACTTAAATGAAGTGAGCCTCTGAATTAAGATGTAGTGGCTTCCGTAAAAATGTTGTAAGAAGAGTTTCCAGGTTCTGTTTGCTCAGAGCCTGAGTCAGGCTCACCCACCAGTCCCCAGCATACTGCTGCACACCCCCTGCTTGCCTCCACCCCTTCTAGAGCACAGCCCTCAGAGGCATGGACCAACTGCCTCAACTGATGTGAAATTCTTACTTAAACCACTGGGACTCTTTCTACGGCAAAACTAATGGAATCTGGTCCAAAGCAGTGCGTAAAATTCAAAGCACTTTTAAAAGGAAAGCCAGAGGAACAAAGTTGTTGCAGTATATTCCAAGAAACATGATGAAACACAAGGTGAGTTCATCTCATACCATCTCTGAATGTATTGAGATTTCTAGATACTGTGCATACAAGCAGGCATCTAAAACCAAAGTATGAGATTATTTAGACATCGAGGTCTGTTCCTTACAGTACATTTCAACTCAACAAATGCAAGAGTAGTTTCAGTCTTATTTACATCAAGACAGAATCTCATCATTCGTAAAACATTGTAGAAACATTTCTGACTGCATCCTAGCCTTGAAGACTTGAAGAAGATAATGGACTGATTTTCAATAGCAGTGATAGACACCACGATGATCCTTGCTGAACACCCAAATCACTGACAGTGAGAACCCACGGCTGCCTGGGGACATGCCTTGGAGGTGATGAGGGACAACCAGAGGAGTTTGTCACTTCGACAACGTCCCCCAAAACACATCTCTGACCTCTGGGGACAGAATGCTTTCTGAAACCTCCTGTATCTGACACTCTCCGTATCCTGCCCATAATAATGTTTTAATTTTTCAGTGTTCCTTACCTGTGTTGAAGAATCAAAGTCCAGTAAAGAATGTGTAAGAATTGGGTCAAATTTAATGGACTTTGAATTAGGCTGTAAAGGAGAAAGGAAGAGGAAAAGGACAAAAGAGAAGCCAAGATTCTCATAAAGCTCTGAACAAACTGTGCTACTCAAATATTGGAGGGAAAAAGCTTCCTGTTCCCTCATCTTTGCTGCTAGCATGGATTAAAAAATTAAGAAATGCAGGGAATGAACTGGAGACCTGGCATTAGAGCAGGATGGGAGAAGCAGTGGGTCTGATTATTAACAAGACTCTAAATGTACTCAGGTTGTACGTGTCAATGCCCTGAACCTCATGCCTATTAAACCAACCCGTAATTATTTGATGAGTATTATGACATACTCAATACCTGCTTTCGTTTATATTCATGACAATGATTTCCAATAAAGCTCTACTGGTTCACCTCCATTCCTTCCTCCCCTTCACTCATCCTCTCCTTCTTGCTGCAGCTTCTAAAGAGTGCAAACACGGAGAAGGATCCACTGACAACTACAGGGTTTGCATATTGATCGGCTGTTGAGGTTGCCATGCTTCAGACAGGGAGGAAAGAATGAAAAAGCAAGAAATGATAAATGTCAGCTGCCTGGGGGAGCCACCGTTAGGATCCAGACTCTTCAAACAGAGCCAGAACAGATCATTATGGACATGAGACAGCTCCACAGCTTGATGCAGAGCTAGCCTGAGTTGCAAGAAGTGTCTCTTGCTCACTCCTCCTGCCCCGTACCACTCCCATACCTTCGCAGTGGAGCCCATCTCCAGTGTAGCCCTCCAGGCATTTACAGACATAGCCCCCTTCGGTGTTGATGCAGCCTGACATGCTTCGATTGCAGCCATCCATGTTTGCAGCACACTCATCGACATCTGTGAGACAAAACAGGGAGAGGGGACACGTGGGGCATGAAACCATCAGGTAAATTGCTGAAATTAAACACCTGCATCATGGGTCTCCCCCAGATGATGCCATCACCTGCCATTTGTGTGACTGAAGTAAAGGGAAAGAGAAGGACTTTGTGCTCTTTTTTTGGCATGAAGTTAGACAAGGATGCTCTAAAGAGCCTGAAAAATCAACCAGCTGCATTTATTTGGAGGGAATTCATTATCCTATTCAACATTAGTCTTATATCCTTATTGTCTTGAACTCTACTCAGAGACAAACTTTGCATTGAGAGAATGGAAGCGTAAAAGGAAAGTACCACAGCTCACTGAAATAAAATTTACACCCATCCCACCTCCCAGTTTTCCTTCCTTTCTATAGAAACATAGCGTGAGTCTCCAAGCTTAAACAAAATGGGTAAATTTTTCTATTTCTCATGCCTTTTGGTATGCAAGTCCAAAAAACTTATTTGGAAGACAGTGATCTTTAATCAGCAAAGTGTTGTCTGATTGTCAGCTAGAAAGAAACAAAAGCAGCCTTTATGTATAAATATTGCATCAGGAATACTAACTTTTAAGAGATTCCTTAGCATGTACTTCTAAATTATACATCAGCTGTCATGTCTACAGACTGAGTTTCTATAATTGGACAATTTTTACAAATAAATACTTTATGCTTTTATTCCTATTATCCCCATTACTGCTCATTAATATTAATAGGATTAACACTTATAATTCAGGGGAAAATAAGCCATGTGATAATCATCCAGTTCATCTCACATGCTCTCTGCTCATCAGCCTTTTCAAAACAAGCAATCTCATTGACCTTTCCGTGATGGCTCACACAGCAGAGCTGCCACTGTGAGAAAAGACAGGTTTTCCTCCTTTGCCCACTACTACATTTCTCCTGAAGGTTGGGTTGATGTTTTTCATTACCATAGCACAATTTGCCCTTCCTGGTAAATCCTTTCAAACACTGGCACACAGCACCGTCTTCCAGCAAAACACACTGGGCATTGACATCGCATTCTAGTGCAGTGCAGTCATCTTCATCTACAGAACAAAAATACATATATTTGTACAGATTAAAGAAGGTAATATGTTAAAAAAAAAAAACCAACAAACAAAGCAATAAGAAAAACAGAACATAGGGTTCTAGTTTGAAGCACGGCTCCCCAGTGTCAATGACGACAAGGCACTGCAATCAGCAGGGTTGTTGTCTTTATCTAAGTGGAGCTGAAGCGCTGTTTAGTATTGAGATTTTTAAATGTTGTATGCAAAACCTATTGTACAATTTTATGAGTGTCATTGAACTTCATTTAGGCCCAGACAATACTATCAAGTTCTGTTGTGCAAAGCGACACAAAGACGAAAAAAAAGCAATGCTACATTGCACAGACCAACCTTGTTCTAAAAGTGTTAAAAGCAAGAATGCCATCAGTCTCGAGACTTTCTTCCTCTAAGATCTATGATTTGTGTTTGAGTGAAGGCAATCATCAGACTCTACCTGATACCATGATTTCAGCCATCAAAAAGAAGTTGGTTTTCTTCTTTTCTCCACTCTCTGTGTCCTTGAACATCACACTTCTCCCCGTGCCCTGGAGCAGAGTGTCTGGTGTTGGTATTGGCCCTGCATCCTTGTGCACAGAGATAGCTCCTGAAAAAGAGGCGAAAAATGTGACACAGACTATTTAAATTTTCTGAACTAACCTTCAGATTTTGTTTTGCTTATCTACTTTCCAGCAACCACAGTGGTTTCATTTTTGAAATAAAAATCATTTTCCACCCAGGCTAGCCTGTTTCTGGCTTCACATTGCTCCTAAAACCACTTACCGGTGGGTTTTCTCAAATGCAAAGGACAAGGAAATTTTTTCTATTCATTTCTTGCAAAGCACTCATGAAAAAGCATCTTAGATGCTTTAGCCCTTCAGAATTGGCAAGTTCAGATGAGAACCAGCACATCATCTGATGGCCACAGGTGGGAGGAGGAGGGGGAAAGTCCCGAGCTGCAGCTCAAAACATAGAGTACAAGGACAGGGCTGGAAAGCGGGCTTTGTTCTGACACATCTCAAGAGGAACAGTAAAAAATTTTCCACTCTCACAGAAGCTTCAGTACTTTGTCAAATGTTCTGCTCTTTTCCTGCACTATCCATACCCAAAAAATACCAGTGACTGTACACTTGAGCCATGTCGCATCACCTAGCTGCACATCTTACTAGCGGACCTTGTGAAGCTTCTTGTAAAAGCAAGACACAGCTCTAGCCACAACATCCTAACCAAAGATATGGAAGTGCCACTAACCACGCATGGGAAAATTACATCACAAAGCCTGAATGACTCAGCCTCCTTGGGATGAAAAAAAGAAGAGAGAAAAGATAAGAAACAGTGTGAAAATATAATACCTACAATGGGAAATGCATACTATTTTCATTCTTCAGAGAAGTTGTCATTCATAACGTAGAGCAAGGTGAATATTTTTCATTGTTATCTGCCAGGGTCTTTAAGTGGGTCTCTTTTGGAACTAGAGGATTGTACCTGCTGTCGTGTTGGAAGCATTCAGAGGATGACAGGTTTTTCCATCTTGAGTTTTCCCAAATCCCGGATGGCACATGCAGTGGGCAACTCCAAAATTGTTTTCACAGATCTGATCACAGCCTCCATTCTTATGGAGGCAAGGATTTACCCCTAATAAAGAAAAGCAGGCGACTTAACAAGCTGCTTCTTCAGTCAACATCTCCTCTCAGCCATGCAGAGTTAGAGCAGTTGGAAAAACAATAAGGTCTAACAAAAACCAGAAGCTTCTCGTGGGTGGTTTTTTGTTTCTGTTTTTGTTTTGTAGGTAAAAACAGATGTATATAGTAAAGCATAAATATTATCACCCAGCCTCTGACAGGAAAGCAGATTTGCATATTCTCTGTCTAATAAATGTGTCATTTTGTAAAAACTTCTTCATTATCTCTCCTTTAATTTTTAGAGCTCTAACATCCACTGAAATATCATTACAAGGGCATGAGGAACCTGTGATTCCCTCCTCTCAGTCATGGTCCATTGAATTACTTGAATTTTCTCTGCTTAGAGGGAGATTGTTCACAACAGAAAACCAAATTATTTGGTCCAAAACTATTATATCTCACAAAATCTTTCTCCGTGTTATTTTTTATTATTTGTGTGTGAAAGGGGTGCTAATAAACTAGGATAAATAGGAATTACAAGACTGTGGTAGTCTTGCAGCAGTTGATCAGCATATATTCTTGGGCATGAGCATAAATATACAAAATCCGTTAGTATTCCTGGACACGTGCCCAGCTGATGCTTTCCATGAATGCCAGCTGAACCGTGGAAGGCCCTTAAAGAGCCTGTTTCTGAGGAGATAATCCTCTCCCCAAGGACATAAGAACATCTATTCTATTGACATCAGCGAACATCAAGAGGAGGCTGGAAGGGAATGGCTGCTTGATTTTTGCAGTGTACCTGGTTTCGCCAAAGGATGAACTACAACCACTGATGAGGGTCTCAGCATGCTGCCTCGAAGACGTACCCTGTTTTGGCCGGTCTTCTTGTCCACCCTCACTAGTGATGGCCTAGCCCAGTCAGAAAGCCAGAGGTGATCCTCAAACACCGCCACATCAAAGGGGTGGCCTGCAAATAAATAAGATTCCTCATTTCCACATCTGCAGAATCTAGGCACCAGCTTAGACCAGGCACTGACACGACCAACAGCAGGTGAGAGAAATCCCAACCCAGCTTCTGAGTGCAGCAATTTTTCCTTGGTAGCCCAACACTATCTGCACTAGAAAACTTCAGATCCCCAGTTTGATTTCCCAAGAGAAGCTCAGCAACTCAGAGACACGTCTTTTAGACACAAGTCTTATGCTCTGTGTTTTTATTTTTGGATGTAAGCCCCAACTACATGATATTTAGCTGCAGTAATGAATGTGAGATCCCCAAAAGTATTAGTTTTACAACAAATTAGAGCCAAACTAAACAAGTGAATTAGATAAATCAGAACCTTGGAAAAGCAGTACATGTTGGTATACCTTACATACATACCACAAATAAACTGGAAAAAAACACAATCCTACATAAGAAAATTTCTGAGACATTATTTAAATGTTTGTAAGTGTTAAATTGAAGAGCATGTTTTTATTCTCCTGGCACTTCATCACCTTCACTGAACTGTGCTTATTCACTGGACATTGATCTTAGCTCTTCTTTCCATGAGCTATGAGCAACTAGCCAAAGATCTATATACTGTCCCTATCTAAACATTTATTCACAATTTAAAGATCTACAGCCTGCATCATCAACAAGCATCATCCCCCAGTGACCATAAATTCTCTAATCTCTTCACTTATAAATATGTTAGGGATTAAATATAGAAGTCAAACATTATTAATGGAGACAGCAGGAAGGGGAAACTTAATAGCCACATGTAAGCAGAAGCAGTTCCAGAACAGTGCGAACTCAAACCACTGCATGAAGAAATTGAATGGTCATGTTATTTGCTGCCTTGGGCAACTGCTCACAAGCTGTTTTTCTTAAAGCTGAAAATGGGGTTAGAAATGCAGAACTAGTATTACCTGCTTCACATGCAGCTATTCTGAATGAATCCTCAGCACAGGGACACTAGAGGGAGCTGCTGTAATAAAAATTCGTGATGCAGCGCAGAGAATCAGAATGGTTTTTGGTGGAAGGGACCCTTAACGACCATCTGGTCCAACTCCCCTGCAATGTACAGGGACAGCTGCAGCTCCATCAGGGTTCTCAGAGCTTGGTCCAGCCTGACCTCGAATGTCTGCAGGGATGGGGCTTCCACCACCCCTCTGGGCAACCTGTGCCAGTGCTTTTCCACGCTTACTGTAAAAATCTTTTTCCTTATATCCAATCTAAATCTCCTCTCTTTTAGTTTGAAACAATTTCCCCTTGGGCCTTGGCCTTCTTGACCCCATCCCTACACAGCCTAGCAGCATCCCTGTACTCTTCCCATGGTACCTGTCCCTGCTTCCACTGCCTGCGCATTTTCTTCTTGTTCTCCAGANCTTCTTGCTCTCCAGATTGACCAGCAGGTGCTGGTTCAGCCACGCTGGTCTCTTGCCTTCCTTCCCTGACTTCCTACACCTGGGGATGGAGAGCTCTTGTGTCCCAAGGAAAGCTTCCTTCAAGATCTGCCAGCTCTGCTCCGCAACCTTGAACAGTTTCCCAGAGGGGTTTTTCCACTAACTCCTCGAAAAGCTGAAAGTTGGCTTTCTTAACATTAAGTGCCTCAATTTTACTCTTTGACTGTCTGCTATCCCTCAGGAATGTGAACTCCACCGCTGCATGGTCACTACAGCCCAAGCAGCCTCCAGTCCTAATGTCACCCATCAGTTCATTTGCGTTGGTGAGCAACAGACCCAGCATTGCATCGCTGTGGTGAGGCCATTACTTGACTCAAGAAATTGTACTTGATGCATTCCAGGAGCCTCCTGGATTGCCTACAGCTCACTGTGCTGCTTTTCCAGCAGTTCTCTGGGTGCTTGAAGTCCTCCAGTAGGATGAGAGCTTGTGATTGCAACATCTCCTGCAGCTGGAGGTAGAAGGCTTTGTCAACAGGCCCTGCTTGATCAGGTGGCCTGTAGTAGACCACAAGGCTCCCTTTGCTAACTCTCACCCATAGGCTTGCAACTTGCTTGTGACTGTTCTTTACAGACAGCTCCTCACACTCTATGTGAACAGATGCTGCCTTCCCCTCCTTCACAGTAAAGCTGTCCAAGAACAGAAGCTGAATTCTGGTCTCACTAATCAGCAAAACGTCAAGATATCAAGTCTCTCTGCCTCTCTAAACCCACAGCCCTGCAGGTCTGCACATATCTCTTTCCACATAGGCACTCATGTCCTTTTCTCCCACCTCCAGCCATCCATATCACTGCCCAAACCACGCCTTATTTAGCACACCCCATGTTTCTGCTGTGCTCCTAGCTCTCCTTCTCTGTTCTCTTCCCACAAGACATTGTTCGTTGTGGAGAAACAAGGAGAAACATCCAGCAGGCTTCAACCCCCTTCTTGACGGGTCAGCTGCAAGGTGGGGCGTGCAGCAGAGCATGCAGCAGGGCACGAGAGGAATGCTGGCAAGCCACTCTGTTCAGGGCTTCTAGGATACTACGGACCGCAGAGCCCTGCTTCCTCCCAGACCTCACTCTGCACACCTTTGAGTCAGGGGGAGAGCATCTGGCTTGGGGGAGAAGCCTACACAGAGCAGAGTGCAGAGCAGCAGCAGCTTAACAGTAATAACAAAATTACTGCAAAGGCAACAGTAACCATGCCAATCATGGTACAGAGCCAAGAGCCTTCATTCTACCCATGTTTTGTACGTACACCTACGAAAAAACCCTGGTCCCTGGAGAGATATCATGCACAAAAGGGAATTGTCCTCTCCAGAGATGAATTTGCCGTGTGTGAGATTCTCAAACACATGGATCACTTTAAATGGGGTACAACATCAGTTCCTCATTGCTAATACTTTTGCTCTCTTGCTCCAGAAAAAATCAATTGTGTGTCACACAATAGCAATCTCAACAAGAACAACTACCAGCACACAGCATAAGTCATTTTCCATTCAATGTCTATTGTGTATTTAGGATCGTTTCAGCGTTCAGTGCTGTGCAGATGCAGGTTCTTTGCTCAAGGACCTTAATGGTCTAGATCAATTGTCCTCCAGCTTATGACTATATAACTCACTGGTGTAATAAATACAACAAAACCTGATTACAACAAAGCAGTCATGCATGGAACAAAAGTAAAACATGTTTTTAACTTTTTCCTTCTTTTCACTGTTCTGGGGAAGGCAGAGGAGTTCTCTTTATAATGCAAGGTGGCTGATTTGTGAAGGCAGAGCTTGTCAGAAAGGTGTTTTGCTAAAACGAATAGATAAAAGTCATTTGGGTGACAGAACGGAGAATTAAGTAATGCCATTAAGCTCAGTACAGACTTGCAAGGGATATACAGCACACCAGCCACCAGCAGTTCACACTCACAGTCACATATGCAGATACACATGCACGCTGACGAGTAGCAATGGGTAATTATCAACCCCAAAGCCTCACCTACATCATTCTGTGCAAGAATTCGACGACCAGAACCATCCAGATTTGCGCTCTCAACCACGGACTGCTTAGCATCACACCAGTACAGCTTGTTGGCTAAGAAGTCAAGAGCTATTCCACTGGGACGCACCAGGCCCGTGCTGGCTATAACCCGGCGGTCGATGCCTTCTAACGAAGAGCTGGCAATCCGGGGATGGAGCCCCATTTCGGTCCAGAACAATCTCCTTTAGGAAACAAAGTAGACACAGGAAGTCAGTAGGGAAAAGTCAGCAAGGAAATATGGACTCTACAGAGTTCTCTCAAAGGAAGAAAATGCAGCACAATGCAGGTCTGCAGCACAGAAGAAAAGCTGAGCGCTTCATGGAAATATATTGGCTGCTGATCTTTTAAAGCTTGCCATAAGATTCCAGCTGATTGCACTGGGACTTATGCAGAATCCCCGCTATGTTTGTCAGCACAAAAGCTTTCAAAACATCTCCTGCTTATGCTGCCTGCCAAGTCCTGCTATCTGCTTTTTACACTTTCCACAAGACTGCTGATAGCAGAGTAGCAGACTCAGACAGTAGATTTGACACATTAGCCTGCTTCTTGGCTGAACTACGGTGTAGCAATGCACTAATGCTTTGTGATGCAACCCACCACCCGTGGAAAGCAAGCAGAGTCCTCAAGGTGCCTTTAAAAAATAAACCAGTGAGAGGTCCTGCATCTTCCCTTAGTAACATCATGATTCTCGGGGTCTCCCCCCAGATCCCTGAGTGTTACCACCGAATGCTGAGTGTTTTTCAAGGAACACTGCACGACAGCAGCTCAAAACAGAGATGGCCAAAAACACAAATTAATGTTGAAGCTGGGACTCCAAGTCCTCCAAGGCATTAGCTGCCATTGTCAGCCTCTTCCATGTCCCACCTCTACAGAAAGACTCCTTCAGATCTTTTATGTACATGGTAGACCTAACAAAACACCCTCCCCAATTTAGTTTTGTTCATCAGTACTTAGACTTGATGGTTGGACTAGGTGACCTTAGGAGGTCTTTTCCAACCTTGATGATTCTATAATACCATACTGAGTAACAGCAGGCCATGAGCATAAAAAAAGGGGGGGGATTCTGAATCCCTTTAAAACCACCTTACCACAGGTATATGGACTGAAATCTGTGGGACTTTACCATTGATTAAAATGGCTAGAATTTCAACAGCCCTAAACTTTCAGGATTTCTGTGATCATCTCAGCACTGCATGAGAAAATATAAGGTGTATTTAAATCAACGCGCTCCACAGGTGTAGATTTCTGAGGAGACTGAAACACAGCCATAAAAAATCCTTTGTAAGCAACACGTTAAAAGTGCCTGTACCTTCTGCACACCAATACATATGGAAACTCAAAGTGATTTTCTGTTAGGGTGCTTTCAGTAGTTTGTACTTTTCTTCAGCTTAAGCAGCATGCAGTATCTTCATTGCTTCTGATAAATTTTTTCATCTAAATGAGAAATGAGCACGTCCCATCTCACAGCAAAAGCCCAGGAATAAATCACCGCAGTTCACAGCACTCTGCTAGGCAATTACTGTCCTAAAATAATGCTCAATGTAGGTGTTGTCTGCGAAAAGGGCAAGGCTGACATGATGATCATGTTTAAAAAGCCTCCCTAACTATTCCACAATTAACCATGTTTATCTCTTCCTACCTCACAAATGGGTGAACGGCAATCCCTCGGGGCTGGGAGATATCCTCCCAGATGAGCATTTTTCTCTGCATTCCATTCAAATTGCTCCTTTCGATGCACGCCTTCCTACAACACATATGGCACTGTTAGGTCCTCCCTGCTATCTTATAATTACTTTCTCAGGAAGAATGTACTACGTTTTTTCATTGCTTTAATTTAGCACAAAACTGTAATAAATAACTTTGCAAAGACGTAAGTAATCCTGCTGCTGAGGGGCTTCCAGTTGTTTCATCTACAAGTAATTCACATTACAGCCTCATTATCTGGTCCTGGGCAGGATGATAAAATACCTGCTGCTCTGTAGATGACCTGAAGTTCTCCTTTTTGGGGCAAATAATGAGTTGGAAGTATGGTTGTTAATAGATTAATACTAACTTTAAAGGGAGTCAGGAGGAAAACCAGCTCCTAAATGAATGGCATTATCAAATGTGTAAAGAATTTTTTTTTAATTGCACATTTCATAGCATTTTCTACCCATAAATCTCCCAACAATTGACGTGTATCTGTTCTACAGAGAGGGATGAAGTAGATATTTGTTATGAGCACTCACATGATCTACGGCAGTCAAGTGTAGAACCTACGTTGCCTGTCTCCCAATCCATTTGTTTTTCAGAAAATTGCAGATGTTCACTGCTAGAAACTGCACCTTGCTGAACGAGCATCAGGCTCTACATGAAGGCAAGCCTATAGCCTTCCATACCTTCCTGAGTCTGCTAGCAAAATCCACACGAGGATGGAAGGAGAAATATATAGATACACACACAGACACGCTGCTCCGAAAGTACTGCCTCCTATTTGATGATGTTGANGTATGTTTCAGCAGCAGCGACAGTGACGTGAGAAGGAAGCCATGTTCTGGACAGCCATGTACATCTACCATAGCACAAAACAAAGAGCACCTCCATCAGCTCCATGTGAATAGACAGATTATGACCAGGGAACTGTGTATGGAGCCGAATAACAGCTTCAAGGCATTAGAAACACGGGTGGCAACGTTGGAATATCACAAAGTTTGCACCAGTTGGGTCTCACAAATGCTCACCCAGGAACAGAAAGAACACCGTGTGCAGGTTTGTTAGGACCTAGTGAACCAATACAACGCTGAAGCGGAACTGTGTATGGAGCCGAATAACAGCTTCAAGGCATTAGAAACACGGGTGGCAACGTTGGAATATCAC
>WBMW01006465.1:9353-65008 GCA_013396635.1 Penelope pileata | reverse complement strand
CAGTCCCACTCTTATAAGGAATAGTAGAAACGAATTATTTTCACATGCTTTTAGTATAAAAGCCACAGACAAACCTCAACTCCAGCAGCCGCCAGTAGCCACCGGATTGGTTCCATTCGGCCTCGTGTGTTGGCATAATGCAGCACGGGTTTCCCAGACATGTTTCCAGGTGCCTGATTTCCTGCCGTCTAGAGCAAAGAAGAACTCTCTCAGATAAAGAAGGTGCAGAATGCAGTTTCTCAATCTCTAACTGGTTCTCAAGCACAGCTCAAGTTTGTCTTGTTCCAAACCAACGATTGATGATCCAGGACTGTCATCAAAGGAGCACAGGAGATAGGGGTGAGAATGCACTGGCAGGCTGCCTTGCATTTTATACACGCACTTTAGTTGAGCAGCACTGTGTGCTGAGAACACACGGCCCTCATCAGAGAGCGTGCAAAGCAAAGAGCGCTTCCAGCCCACAGCGTTCTGCTCTGACCACAACGCAGGCTGTGCGATGGGCACCGCTCTGCTTCTTTGGGCCTTACTGCAGGACACAGTTTGCTATCTGACCAGATTCCCAGCATGAATCAATCAATATGACCTCAGTCAGGGCTGTCCTTTCTCCAGCAGCCCTTAGGCTCCCCGATAAAGTGACGGGAAGGATTTCCCCCTCCCTCCTTGCACACATTCAGTCTAATGCACAACAGTCCCCACTCCTCTCATTGCTTTCGGCCCGTACCTGACGGCACAGAACTTCATTTTGTCTCTGCCAACATGAGGCTGGCCGCCACCACAGGCAGAGGCAAAGTGAAATCCCTGCCCGGTTCAACTCCAGCCCAGGCTGCCACTGAAAGCAGCAGTTGTGCCCGGGCACAGGGGCATCTGCCCCACTCAGAACCGGCGCACAGCAAACGCGGCGACCACGCAGGCGCTGCCCAGCTCATACTCGTGTCACCTGTTAACAGCAAGTCAGCAATAAAGCTGAGGCATGAACAGCAGCAAGAAGCAAACGGCTACAACAAAACACTTCCCCCTTGTCAGCAGCATGTCGTTGTCTCTAGAATAGGAAGCACTTCACACTTCCGAGATCTAAATTTATCTCTCTCAAAAGAATCTGTACACCCACAAAGCAGCTGATTAAGAATTTAACTTCTGGTGCACATAAGCAGGTTAGCAGTAAAGAAAGCACCTACAGGTATTTAATCCATAAAATCCATTCCCTGACTTTAGCACCAGCGTTCCCTGTGCGTACCCGAAAGCCAAAGAGCTTACCTTGTAGAGAGCAGAGCTCGCTCTGAGCTCTCAGCAGCTTTGCCCTGAGGTTATAGAGGCTGTAGCCCCTCCTACAGAGCGGATTGCAGGCACTTTGCTCTCTGCTGTTGGGAAACTCCTATTTCTCAATCCAATTAAAACAATTCGTTTTAGTCTTCTCTTCTACAGGAAATAAATTCCGGACTAATGCTGACAGTGCACATATATAGGACTTGTGAGAAGTCATGACTGTTTAGGACAACTGTGCAAGCATCAAAATTTATGCTTCCTATTTTGTTTGGAAACTTCATCATTAAACATACTTAGAGCTGCCAAAAATGTCCCAAGATTTAAAAAGATGCTGTGATAGCAAACAAACCTTAATACAAACAGTTCATGATTTTGTAGTTTTGTCCCTTTTCACGTACATTGTATCAGCTAATGCCTTGAATCCTCCACCAGCTTCCTTCCTTTTCTTTAGATGCAGGGGCTATTCCTTTAGGCCTTTTTTTTTTTTTTTTCCCTGATGAATTTCATTCTTGGACATAGAAGTGGCTTTCTTCTTTCTGTCAAAGATATTTCCCTGGATCTGACCTGGTGAAAACGACTGCTGCTAATGGCTGTAGGAGGCAGTCAGTGGAGAGCTGTATCAGAAAGGCAAACTGCTAACCATTTTCTTTTGATAACTCTGTTGACTCCAAAGAGTCCAGACTGCATAAACTCCATTGCATCATTCTGCTCTCTAATCCTCCTGGTTAATATTGTAGGCCTCATGTGCAGGCAAGCTCAGTGTGCTCTGTGGAAATCTCCTGAGTCACCCTGAGCCTGAACGTGAGCTGGGATATTCTTCTGGTATCACACAGAGGCCAGAGGAATTGTAGTCAACCACAGAAATGAGTTGTTACAGTACCAGGATCTCTCATTCAGGTGCTCCTCACACACAATGACAGATCAGATAGATTTGCTGCTGTGGGGCTGGAAATGATCCTCGTCTCATCCATTTCCACCACTGGTGCCTGTTGGGCCAACACAGTCCATGCCTGAAAGCAAAATGAGCAGACTTACCTAGTTTGAGCTAAAACTACAGAACTTCAAAGTCTTATCTTCTTGGGGGTGCCTGGTCCTTGAATGCAGCACCACTAACATACCTCTGTACCCCAGCTGGCACATGAGGAGAGACAGGCTTCACAGAGGGGACCCCTTTCTGACCACACATCCCATAGCCTTCACCTTCTGCTTTGCACTATCTCCTTTCTTATTTCCCTCCATCCCCATCATACATTTCAGGAAGTCCTTCTCCCCAGCCCCTGACAGCCTTCAGCAGAGTTCAGTCACCAGCACCGAGGTGTCCACACCGGGTGCGTGTCCCAGGGCATCCACTGGCCTCCAGCTGCTGCTCTGCCAGGCCATGAGCCACAATGTGGCTGCCAGCCCCGTGGGCTTCCTGAGGCTCCGTCTGTGTCACAGGGGAGAGTACGATGGAAGTGCACAAGTTGTCCACATTTTCTACATATTTTACAATGGAACAAAACTCTGCATAAGAGCATTTTGCTTGCTTGCTTGACAAATTGACTGCTTTCCCTTCCAGGTTTCTGGGAATGCTGGCATTTGCTTTTAGCCCATTTCTTTCTACACACAAAACAGTGTTTGTGGCATTGTAGATTGACTTATCACTCAGAACCTGGGATAATGCAGGAGGCTGAAGGTTTCTCTGTGCAGACATGTGCACCAAGGGATGCCTGGTAACTTCTGCAAACGCACGAGGTCTGCTCTGAAAATGTCTCCTCTTTTGGATGTTGTATTGATCTGTGACATCAGAGGTGGATGTTGGTGGTGTGGCATTAGAGGCACTGAACCTTCCCATGGATATTCCATGACATTTTGTTGCTGTGCGACAGAAGGCAGCAGAGGGGCAGTCTGACCAAACGGCATCTGACATGGACATGTGAATGAATCAAAGGCATGGAATTGAATTCCTCCATATGGAAAGAAATGTACCCACTGACATCTGTCAGCACTTGATGAACATTTATGGGGACCAAAGAGTGGATGATAACACAGTGAGGCAGTGGGTGGTGCGTTTCAGCAATGGCACCATCATAGCTGTGAAACAGTGGTCACCCCCACTGGTGCAGATGTTTACGAGTGTGGCTTGCAGGCTTTTGTTCATTGCTGGCAAAAATGCATAGCTAATGGTGGTGACTATGCTGAAAAATAGTTTTGTAACTGAGAATTTGTTCTATCAAGTAGTGGTATTGTGCTCTTTTTATCTGTTGTAGTTTCCATGGAAATAAATAGCAGGCATTACTTTCCTGGGGACCTAAGTAGTCGCTCACTCTGAAGTGGGCTGTGTAGTTAGTCATTTGTGGGCCTAATGATGATCAGCCCAGAACTCCAGGAAATTTCCTGGAAAATCTAGGAACTACTCCTACAAGGACTTTAACTCTACTCTATCAAAGGACTGCAAGGTTAGAATTTGAGCATAAAGATTAATCAGAGGTGTAGACAACACAATACTGTAAAAATAAACCAATATATGCACTTTCCCAAATTGCTGTTGAAACTAGTCTATTTCCTTAAAGAATAAGTGATTTGGTGAGTCTTCTTCTCTTTCTTCTCTACTGTAGTTTTATTTTGAAGCCTATTGTCATCCATTCAGAAAATATTTCATTTAACAAGTTAGATTCTGCTGTACTAAGGCTGCATCACTGTCTTTCCAAAGGAATAAGTTCCCTACCCCAACAAATAATTATTTGCTTCCATACTCCTTTGTTTTCGTGTGCTGCAAAGCATTAGATAACAATAAAAACAAATCTGCTGTCACACTGCCAGAGTAAGCAGAATGTTTATTTCACTTTTTAATCTGTTTTTACCATTGCTTTTAAGTACATTAAAAGTTTACTGAATTTTATACTTCCTTTAAGGGTTTGGGTTTTGTTGTTTTTCTTCCCAGTATTTTGGGCCTCACTGAAGGTAACGTGCCATTCAGTCTAACTTCAAAATCTCCACCACAGTTGCTACATAACGTTCATCTGGTGGTGGTTTCCTTGGGCTGCCAGACTGCAGGAACTTCTTAATTGTAGGCATGTTGCTCATTTTTGTTTTAAAGGCCTGAAAAACAAAAGCAGCAGAGATAAATCTCAGCTATGCCAGCGGCAAACAGTGCTCTTTGCACAGGGCACAGGACAACTACTTCTCCGTGCTGATGGAATAGATTCATTCAGGTGCTGTGCAGTCTCCTTCTGTCTAACACAAGGACCCAGCTGCTGCAAAGAGCCTGCTCCTATCAATGAAAGCAGTGTTGGAGCAAACAGTACCTAAATCTCTGCTGCCTGCAAGAAGCTGAAGGCAAAAATTCAATATCCAGGAGCATCACGGATTAGTTTTAAAGGTCCGTGTACACTAACCGAACTCGTCCTTCTTCTTTTCATTGCTTGTTACGATGGTGCAAACTTACCGCATAGGCAAACCATATGAAGAAGGATTTCCACTTTTTCCACATTATGTAAGTATCTGAGCTCTGTTTACATCTCCAGTGTTGTCACACTGTCCCTGTACTTGTAAGATTGCATGGGTGAAGGTGAAATGGCTGGAGGCGTTCTTGGCTCAACTCACTTGTCCCGTAGAGGCTTCTTGTGCCATATGTTGCACCTCAGCATAGCCAAATTATTTACTTGGGGCTGACAGATATACAATGGGTAGTGGGCAAGGCCTGATCCAATCTGGGGTTAGTGTCCAGAAGCCAAGATGAGAATCAGGGCAGGTTAGGTGAGACAAGATGCCTCCTGAGACCTCTCACCGTACAGACGGCCTGAGAGGACTCACTGATGTAGATTTTGAGCAGCTGGAGACCCCAGTGTTCGCTCAGCAATCTTACGCACATGAGAACCTCCTCTGCCAATGGGACAAAGGGAGAGGAGCTTCACAGAGCGACAGCTGTTTCTTGCTGGCACGTATATGAACATAATTTCCTCTTCCTTACGAGCACTGGAAGGATAAGGGGGGATGCAAGAAGGAGCAAGAAAAGCAAAACCTGTGAAGTAAGTTTAGAAATGTTTTCTCTACTGGCTGTGAAGGAATCCTTATAATTCATGTCATGTCTTCACAAGGACCGTGCCCATGGCTGGTGGCTAATTTATCTTCCCAAAATAAGGGAGTAAGAGGCCAGAATTTTCCGAGGCCAAAAAGCTGTACACAGGTTGCAGTCTGGCATGTGTTACTGCCCACTTTTTTGCTGAAGCACCTCGTTCGGTCACACTAAACTCAGACTTACACTGTTGGGGTTGAGATTTGGGGGAAAAAAAAAAGAAAGATTCAGCCTCCCTCTTTTCATCATGTTCCAAGCAGAAAATCTTACTGTTGTAGTCGGGTGCTGGACTATTTCTACTGTTAATGGGATTAAAGTCAACATATCTGCTTTGTATACCAAGGTTACAGCCACAGGGATGGACTACTGAGCACTGTTTGCTTTTTTCCAGTCTCAGACTATTTGGGTCCGCTGTATCTCAACTGTAGGACTCCTGCAGGCTCGCTCATGCGCTGTGCTCTACAGCATGCTGCATATCTGAAATCTGCTTTCTGATTGTCTCACTTCTGCTTGATTTCAGATTTTGTACATGGTACAAAAGCAAATAATTGATCCATGGTGATATTGAGTTGTTCACTGAAAGAAAACTGTGGTTCATTGCCAGGGCTTGAGTTTCTAGGCATGCAGTGGTGAGATTAATGGGATCCCAAATTTGTAATACCAGCCAGTATAGAAAATCGTGAACTGTCTAGTATTCTAATATGTTAATCTGTATCACAGACTTACTTTGTTATCTAGTATTAGACTGCATCTACAGGCGGGAAGCAGGAAAATGAAAACAGGGCACCTCAGACCAGTGATTCCCTTAGGATGACATTAATTTCTATTGAGAAGGCATACGCCACTCCGACAGGGACAGGTATACCTTAACAGGGCTAGCCAGGGGCATGGTGCCTTACAACAAATCAACGAAATTCATTTCCTGCTGTGCTTTATCTTAAACAAACATAGATAGTGACAGTTTGTTGAAGAGCCCACAGTATTGATTTACACAGAATAGGGAGATGATCACTGCAGGATTGTCCCCTCATGAAATTCTTCGTGTGGTTCCTGAATACAAGCATGTTCAATAGCAAAATTACCTGCAGCTGAGGAAACCCAGAAAGCACAGCAGGTATTTTCTCTTCCACTGCTAAAATAGCTTCCAAGAGTTGAACATCTGCCCAGCTGAATTGGTTGCCCACAAGAAAGTCTTGGCCATGCTGTTTCAAAACCTGTAGAGTATAAGAGAATGTGGGTTGCAGATGATGCCTGGCAGCTAAGACTTATGGCACAGCTGTACGTACAGCTAAGCAGTGATTATAACCAAAATTTCAGTTTTTAGCTGGAAGCCTGTGAGCCTAAGTCACTTCATTATTGTTGGAAAAAATCTTGTAGTACACAGATTGCAAGCTTCCATTGTTTGGTGGTGATGAATGATGATAGGCGCTAGGAAAACACGCAAAGCCACACACTTAAGTAGGCTATGAACAGTCATAGGATTAGAAATAGAGATAATGGAAGAACTGAAGAGTAACTCAGAGAATGTATAAAACTGTCATTTAGATATTTCATTTAAGGTTATGTCCAATGTCCAGTACGCAAACTTAGAATGCAAAATTACAATAGCTAACCAAAGAGAGCCCCTTCCTTTGGGAGCAAGTCATTATAGTAATAAGAACTTCTAAGATGTTCAGCCTTGATTATTGTTTTCCATCAAAACTTGATGAATGTTACAAAAGTGAACCATGTTGCCAGATTGCTGAGTCATATGGGTTTGGTTTGTTGTTTCTGAAAGTGTGGAGTGCAAAAATCTAAGGCTGTTGTTTTACTAAAGCAGTCCTAATATCATGGTGTTTTTTTCTATCTAATTTATTTGCAAGGGATTTTTGCATTCTTCAAATGAAAATGCTCCGACTAATGTTAAGTACAGCAGAGAGATGTGCTCTGAACAGACAGAAGAGTGGAACTTTTCTCTGAAGGAGAAAAAATCCTATGTCGTTCTTGCTTTTGCTTCATTAAAAAGGTTTGCTGTGTAAACTGAAAATGCTGTGTTTGCTTGGTAGCTGTTCAAATATTACAGCCCTGACAACGTACATAAGCTAATAAACAGAAAATCTGCTGCATCATTTCCCCTGCTTTGTGAGAGCCAAGAAGGCTGAGGAGTTGGATCTAACTTGCACAACAAGCGTGTTGTTATTTTTGGGAAACTTTTTGATAATCATAAATGCAAGGTTTATAGGCACAGTCTCACTGTCACTTACCTTTTCAAAGACTGGGAAGTACCTCTTTGTTGCCCTCTCTGCAACTGAGGCGATGTTTTTCTCCTTTGCCTCAGGTGGAGAGAAAGGAAACTTCAAAATCATTTGCATCAGATCTGCTATCCCTTCTACATACATGTCGATCCTGTCAGGGGAGGAGGCAATTGACAAGCCCGTGGGAGTTATTTCGTCTGTTTTCCAATTAACTGAGGAAACTTATAGGAATTGTATATCATGACCATAGTGCAAATTTTCATAGCCAAAATCAAATACAAAATAAAGCTAGATATGTTTTAAAAGGACTAAAAACCCATTTCTGTTCAACAGCATTTCAGAAGCAGTGGTTAAAACCTTAACAAAGGCTGGAAACTTATTGGGTTAGCCTTTCTCAGGCCTTTCTACTGGGTTTACAGGATTGCATTTGTTATATGCAATGCAGCTATCAAATAACAGATTGCTCAGTAAGCGAGAGGAAATGTTACAGTACAGGGCTCTCTCCTTCAGGTCTTTCCCATAGAGGTTGTATTTCCCTGCTATGTAGCTGAGGATGGCTCTGGTCTGCACCATCTTCATCCCGTCGATCTCCACCAGAGGCACTTGCTGGAACAGCAGGGCTCCATCTGGGGCAGAAAGTAGAGGGAAAGCTTGTTAGTTTCTCCTAGACTTTACAGGAGAGTGCATTTCTTTTGCAGCATAGATCTTTGATGCCTTGCCCTAACTCCAAAACTCCATGTGCTTAATTAACATTGTGGGAAAGATCAAATGCTGTCTGGTAGGCATCAGCTCTGCAGCTAGGTCAGCACGGTGCAGCTGGGCCCCTTGCTTTGCAGCTTTGCCAGAGCTTCACTGGCTGACGGGAGCTGGCACTGGCTGCTCCCTTGCCCTTCTGGCCCCCGGCCTGACAGGCAGGGAAAGGCTGAACCTGCAGTTCCAGCCCAAGGGATCTGAGGAGAATGAAGATCTGTGTTAAATCTGAACTTCAGGACAAAATGTCCAATTATTTTGAATGCAGATCAGTTCCCTGGCAGGCACTTAATTATGTGTGGGAATAAGAAAAGGGGTGGTACCACAGTAAGACTGAGCTACTGGGACAAAGGGACAGGTCAGGCCGCTGAGAGCAGCAGTGCCAGGCTCACTGTGGAGCAGCGGGGCCTGGGACAGGGAGCGTGACAGCTTCGCTAAGTTTTGCACAGTTGCTCTGGAAACAGCAGTTTGACTGTCCCCACAAATTTCTATCATGGGCCTGTCCCCAGGGGCATTCCACAACAGCTGAAACCCATCTGTCAATGCCACCGCCGTCCCTTCCTGCCCCTGCGCTGGCAGCCCCGTGTTCTCCCAGGGCTGGAAGGAGTTTGGCTGACCCTTCAGCGAGGCTGCGCTGAGAGCTCGGCTGGCAGACAGCTCAGCATAGCAAGGCCGATCTTTTCTAGAGCAGTTTTCTGCTGGACAAATTCTCTATCTTTGGAGATACTCCCTGCTCTGTTTGCGTGGCTAAGGGCATCTGAAGAACAATCTTGACCTGTTAAAATCAAACAAAAACTCTAAATTCAAGTAGGCAGCTGCCACTTTGCATTGCTCAAAGTTAATCATTTATTTTAATTGCTCATTCTTTTATTCATTGCGCATTTCTTCCAAGGGTAAGAATTTGTGCCTTTGCCTACTTTCTTCTCCACAGAGCTACTACAATACTTTTCTAACTGAGGACTAATAAACAGTCTTCATTACATCATTAATTTGCAGTCTAAATTCAGAACATAGCTCTCTCTCTAGCAAGGAACAGCCTGTTTATTTCTCATAAACGCTCACAGAATGATCACGTGTCATCATGTCTTACCAGAATACACCTCTGGAGATTAAGGAAAAAAATATCCGCTGTAAAAAGGCCCCAGTCTAGCAGAAACATGATAGAGTAGGAAAAATAGAAGCTACAGCAGGATACTTTTCAGCAAGAGGATGCACTAAGTGGATAATAAAATCTGACTTTCTCTCTCTTGGCAAGAGATATGATGTAGCAAATGTGAGAACACTGAATGCCTGGCTTGTTTCTTATCTACAGAAAAGAAGAATTTCTCTCTTATGACCGTTAGTAGACTGCTTCTCCTGGTTTTGCAATGGGAACCACTTCCCGTAACCACTGCACAGAATATGTATGCAGGATTTAAAGCAGTTTGCCAATCATTTTGCTGACTTTATTGTGCTGTCTGATGGTGGCCTGTGGGGCATATGTTAAAAACCAGTCACCTCAGCCTATTTGTCACACACAGAGCAGCAGTGCTTCTCAACATCAGCCCGAGGCTGTGCAGATCGAGCCAAACTAGTTGGTCTCAGGCCAGGGTACAGGGCCAGGGTGGTGCTGTTGGAGTCTCTCAGCCTCCAGTGCAGCTGTCTGGCTGCAAACTGCCCTATGGGAACAGCCCCTGCCCCGGGCTGAATCCCAGAAAGTGCTGGGGAGTAGCTTACAGGATCATCAGCTGGCACAGGCCAGAGTCACACCTGGCCCATCGGAACAGTGCGTGGGGTCTGAACACAGTGCACCTGGGCACAAGGCGTATCAGCAGGGAGAGAGAAAATAAAGGGAGGAAGAGGCAGTGGTGGTTTTTCATGTTCAGTCCTGCCCAATGCAGCTGGCAACACTCCAGCAGTTCCTTTATCAGGATGACTAACATTTGTCTTTCTTCAACTTCTTTCTTCTCTGTGTTCTCAGCCTCTTAAGCTCAGTATACATAAAGACCCTTGATTTTCTTTACAAGACTTCCCTGTTCTTTTTGTCGCCACTTAATTCTCTGTGGCTATGGATAGGCTTGATTACTAGATGCAGGATTATGCCATTCTGTCTGGGTTAGATACCCCTGAGAAGGAAATTCAGATTTGGGCTTTCAGTACCTGAGCTTTTGTATTTAGGGCTTTATCTGTTTTCTTTGCGCTGCACGACCCTCCCACATCATCAGATTCCCAGCCAGCTGGACCTGCAGCTGATCTTACTGATATCATTTCTTTTTTCTTCTGGTTTTGTTCATTTTAGTTTTGCTGTCAAGTTTTCTTTAAACACAGATTTCCCTTTCTGAGTGGGCAGTCAGAGCACAACCAGGTCCTTTTCCAGATGTCTCTTTGCTGTGCTGGGGTGTTCCTGTGAAACATCTTGGGCAGCAGGAAGGGTGCAGGACAGGCGCACCTCACAGGCCCAGCTCCCTCTCCCCCAGCCACAAGGCCTTCCCCTCCCAGGCTGGCTGCAGAGGGCTTCAGGCCAGGCTTCAGCTGACCACATATGGGCAGTGGCTGGGAGTACGCATTGGTGTTTGGGATCTGGTCTCACTCCCATGGTTTACATGAAGCCTTTCTGTCTTGCTGCCTGGACCATGTCAGACTTATCTGGGGGAAGCTTCACGGCTCAGGCTCATCCTGCTCAGCTGGCCTCAGACCTTACTGCCATGTCAAGCCCTGCTTCAGCTTCCCAAATTCTTGCCTATTGTTTGCACGTGGGGGTTTGCAATGTGTGAAGAAGGACTCTCACTGGATGTTCACACAGAACCTACTACAAAGGAAAGTTTCTTTCCTAGGAATATTGGTGCCATACGGGCCTTTCACTCACAAGGTGTATCTCCACCTCCCGAGGTTCTGATCCTACCCACAGGTACGTCTTCGCTGGCCAGCTCCACACCACCTCAGCCAGCCGGCACAGACTGGCCACACTCTCAGTTCAGCTCTCTCTGCCTACAGAATGTGGTGGCCACATCGAAATGACATTGTGACATGGGTCTGGGCCTGGGCCAGCTCCCAGGAGCTGCTCTGGGGAGTGCTATCTGCTCTGGACCAAAAGTGTGCCAGGAGCCCTGCTAACAGTCCAGCAGCGCAGACAGCTAAGTTGCACTAAATAGGAATGTTTGCTAGCCATGTTTAATGTGTTCCCATGAACACAGTCAGAGAAGCTGTGACTCCTATCTTATAGGGATTATTTGGCATTGCAAAGAACAGGTTACACAAAGCTAGCATTGGTTTAAATAAACTACTTTAAAACCACAAATGTAGCTAAATGTGAGCAACTTTTTGATGGACAAAGCCTCAAGCATCATAGTCTTACCTTTTATTAACTTCAGTAATTGTTCTCTTGTTTCCAGAAAAATTTCTTCAAACTGGAAAAGAAGAGAAAAGAGCTCTTTGTATTTCCAACTTGTTTTTCTGCAAGTGACTGCACATAACCATGAGCAGAACATCCCAGCCAAGCAAAACACGATGAGCTGGGGCGTCAACTGCGCTGTTTGGCTGCAGATGTCCCAAGGTCTCCACACCCATCCTCACAGCTGGGGAGGAGCGAAAGGGCCTGGCTGCTTCTGCCTCATTGCACTGATTCAGAAATCACCCAAGAAGGCAGGTTGCAGCCGGTGCCAAGGGAAGCAGGGAGTAAATCAGCTCTTTCTAACACCACCCCAAGAGCATGCAGGTCAACAACACCTTTTTCTTTATATACATTGTAACTGCAAACTGAATAAGACTGACAAAAAGTAATTTTGCACAGCTGGAAAACTCAGATTCATGAAGGGCCTTTAAAACAAATACCCATTTTGACCCACTATGATTACTTCAGGGGACTGATGCTAACTCTGTAAAACTCTAAGTTCCACTGAGTTTACATCCCAAATACCAGCCACTGAGCAGGGTAGGCCCAAATCTAAATTCATTCAAAAATGAGTCTAGCCAGCCTTTTGCAGTCACTTATTCCCTATGTGCAGGTTAAGTCGATCCATACAGCGCCCATTTGAAGTGCCAACCAACCTCCACACCAGCTGCGGCCAGCAGCCATCGGACGGGCTCCATCCGCCCCCTCCCATTGAAGTAGGTGAGCCTGGGCTTCCCTGACATGCTTCTGAGTGCCTGGTTCCCTGGAAAATATTAAGCTGAACACAGAAGTTTCGTAAAGCTGGTGTAAGTACCATTATTTGGGGGGACAAAAATTAAAAACCTTTTATTCTCACTATGACTGCTGCAATTGCACATCATTTGATTTAAAATATAAGATGAGAGATGGATCATTGACAACATAGCCTATTCTAGGAAAGATGTGCAGATTGATAAAGCCTTTCTCGGTGGTACTGGAAGGTTTTTTTTAAGGTTATCTGTAGGCAGAGACATGTTTAAACAAGTGATCTGAGTCTGGGCTAGTGGGGGAACCTTGCTGCGTTAGCAGCCATTAATACAAAGTCACTGAAAATCCTACCACATCCTCAGGGTAGTTATTCCTGGTAGGATGCAGAGCTGTTGGAGAGAGTCCAGAGGAGGGCTATGAAGATGGTCGGAGGGCTGGAGCACCTCTCATGAAGAAAGGCTGAGGGAGCTGGGCTTGTTTAGCTTGGAGAAGAGAAGGCTCTGGGGAGACCTCATTGCAGCTTCCAGTACTTGAAGGGAGCTGGCAGGCAGAAGGGGGACTGACTTTTTACACAGTCTAATAGTGATAGGACAAAGGGAAATGGCTCTAAACTGCAAGAGGGAAAATTTACATTAGATGTCAGGAAGAAATTCTTTACTCAGAGGGTGGAGAGGCACTGGCACAGGCTACCCAAAGAACACCCTGGAGGTGTTCAAGGCCGGGTTGGATGGGCCCTGGGCAGCCTGGTCTGGTGGGTGGCAACCTTGCCCATGGCAAGAGGATGAAGCTGCATGATCTTCAAGGTCCCTTCCAACCTAAGCCATTCTATGATTCTATTCAGTGACCCTTGTTGTTATGATCCCCACTGAAAAGAAGGAAAGGAAAAAACATCATTACTGCTAGGCTGAAATTTGCCTAGCTTTGCGTGTCAGATGTCAGAGTGCATTATTCAGCTTCAGCTGCCATCTACTTCTTTCTTTAAGTAGCAGCAAATGGATCATTGATCTTCCCTCCATTCCACAGACAGGCTGAACTGCCTTGGCAGTCCTCTTGAATGGCTATGGCCTGTTTCTATGCTGCTTGTGGTCTCCCCGAAAACCAGACCTGTAAGCTGGCTGCGTGGCTGGAGGTGCCCCCAGAATGCCCCCAGAGCAGCAGGCAGCCTGTGTGCCCATCACAGCACGCATCTCTGTGCCATGAGGGTGCGAGGCACAGGCAGCATGTTGGCATTAACCCGTGTCACACAGAGCCACAGCTGCATGGGCAAACAACTGGACTATTCCTGTTGAAGCCTGAGTATATGTTTGCCTTAACTTCTCTGTGTTCCATTGCCCTAATTACTAAAAAATGGGACTAGAATTCTCCCTTCACAAACATATTAGTATCATACACTTAAGAACAGGAGAAAAAAGCTTAAAAGTGGATATCCTAAGCATGTCCTAATGGCTCAGAAACCAAAGAGGAGAGTGCTTGATTTAAAAAACAAAATAAAACAAGCAAAAAACCCCTACAGATGATCTCAATTTTCTCAGAGTTAAACGCAAGAACTGTAATACTAATTCTATTGCTCTGTCATGATTACATCCAAATTACATTTTCCATTTAAATAAGGTTCATTGTATTCTAGCGATGTTTTCCTCAATTCACAGTGCATTTTAAGTGTATGTAAAATGAAGTACATTTAGAACAAACTTTGCCAAAACTTCATTTTCAAGAGCAGTCAGATTGAGGGGTCTTGCTTGAGCAGTTCTGGTAAGAATTAAGTCATGCTTTTACAATAAGTGAGGATAATTTAGGTGATTTTGACAACGTAACCCAAATACACACCAAAGAGAAATGGTTGCCTCCAGTTTTAGAATGCCAATAGCTGTTGCTCTTTAGTGCTGTGCCTGTAAGGCGATGGTTGCATTCGTTTCTGCATACGCTGAGTGAGCAGTTTTTGGTGCATGACTGCAGCTTATCTAGGTAGCTCACAGCTGTCTGGTGCCTCTTCACTACCATGCTTATTGGAGCCATTGCATCTGTATCACTTGAACACACATTGAGCACACAGCTTGCAATGTACTGAAACTTACAGTAAATAGGACTTTAAATGCAAAGCCAAAGATCCTACAATACCAAAAACATAAACACACCTGTTGGAAAATCATCTGTTTGCGTAACAAAAGCAGAGGAAGTATAATGCATTAGGTGACATTTTATCATTTTACACGAATGAGAAATTCTATGTAGCTCTAAATTATGTGAAGAGAGTAATCACAAACAGACAATAAAAACCTATTATCAGCTACAGCTTTTTAAAATAAATAATAATTCCATCAGCCATAAGTGGATTTTAATCATCTTAAGCGTCTGATACAGAAAAAAATACTCAAGTTTTTTTGGTTAGTCCTCTCAGTCTTTAGATCCACTGAATGCATCACCATGGACCACAAAAGGCCCTGCCACATGTAGCTCCCATATAGACACCCACATTATGGTGCCTGGATCAGGAGCTGAGCCCTGACCTGGGGGCTTGCTCCAGTTGCCCATGTGTCTCTTGCCACTTGAGATGGATAGATACTTGCTGGAGACCCTTGTCCTTCTGAAGAGGCAGCCTGATGCTTGGCAGGAAACAGTGGGTGCAGTCAAACTCTCAACATCATCACTTTAGTGGAAACCCACAAATCACTGCTGCTTCAAGTCCAGAAGTAAATGGATGTGTCTATATACATAGACATTTACTGCTTTTATCTGAGGTCTGTATTTCTATCCTGTTCCCTCCCTCAGTGGTTAAGAGCCTGCCTTACTCAGATGTGAACTACACTGCAGGATTAGTTTTCTGATTAAAAAAGATCGTTCTTGCTATAGATAGTAGCTCAAACACTTAAAGAAATGGGAGTTCTGAAGTCAGGACTTACCTTCTGAACTCAGCCTCTGCTGATTACGGGCACATTGCCCTCTCTAGTTTATCTTTAGAGCTCCTCCTATGCCTGGGGAGTTTCCAGCCATACCCAATTAGAGAGAAAATTCTCCCATTGCCATTAAGCTGACATTACTATATTAAAGGCGTACATGTCTGAAAGTGCCATTCAGGGCAGAAACTCCTTCTTTTACAGTTTGCTGATTTGACTGTACTGGGGGTAGCCACGTAGTTCCTGTCATAACCCCTCAAACTCCTCTCTTGGAGTTACTGGGGTGTTTCATACACATAGAAGGGCAAGATGCTTTACAACACCAAGAACATTATAGGTTCTTCTGCATCTTATTTAAGGTGACAGTAACTTTCTAAAAAATAACCAGTAAAGTTTCAAGGCCTATCTTGCTATTTAACAGTAACCTAGGTTTTTATTTTCAGTGCTGTCTGGCACAGAAAGGACATCCAAAGTGTGGGAAAATGGTGCCCAAATTCCTCAAAATACAGCTTGCCAGTAACAATTTACTTGGTGACAACTTGGCATAAAAAATAGATGAGCAGTTTATGCAACAATTAAACCTGTGTGTTAAGGCAATAGCATTAATTTTGCGCATTGAGTGTATGTGGCTAATACTCAGAGGTGAAATAAACTATGATTTTCCTACCCTTTCCCCATGACATACTGCTGCCTCGGCTTTGCTATCTACAAGTCATGTGAAATGTCTGAAATGGAAGGGGATGTGCACAGGCACAAAGGTGGTGTAGCAGATACGAAATAGGATTTGGACACCAAAGATCAGGTTCTCACTTCTACTGTAGGTTTACACATGACATGGGCATCATTTACTCCTTGCATCAGATGTGAGCACAGCTGATCTGGAGATCTGTCCATAGAACCCACTCTGTTGTCAAAACTGTATTTATCAGTCTAAAGCCGTAGCGTCACGAGATGGGGAAATCTCAGGACAAAAATCTCTAGCTAACTATCGTGAGGAAATCCCCCGAAAGCTGCTACTTTCTTTTTTCCTCACATTTCTGGTTTTGTTACAGTTTATCTGCCTGACAGGTGCTGCCAATCTCTTCCAGAGGATGCAGTTTCACTTGAGTCCTCTTGGAAATTTGTAACTTACGTGCTTTAAATGTTGATGGTGTCAGCAAAATACAACTGTATGGTGCTTCTTCCTACTTTGCCTAATTCCAACACTCTTGGGTTCATCGTCTAGTGAATAAAGCACAGCATTAGATGTATGTTTCTGTATTGCTTCCATGTCAACCCCATTAGCATCCTCCAGAAAATTCGCAAGTATGGGTTGGAAGGGTTTGTCCATACGTGTCTGTATCAAGATTAAACTATTCCTGCTTTTGAGGTCTCTGCTACCAGCAAGTACCTGAGTGTAAGCAACAGTGGTCAGAGACAAGCATGTAAGTACTGTCTTCCTTGTTCCTTCTGCAGTCCCAAATGCTGCCAAGGGTTAAGAAGAAGGGGAGGAAGAAGTTTCTGACTTGAAGCGCAGCAATGAGTGGTCAAGCAAACTGTTCTAATGATTTTTGGATTTGCTGAACATGGTCACATCCAGTTTCAACTGTTGTTCCCCTTCCACAAATTCCAGTTTGCTGAGTTTTTCCCTTGTTATTTTTTTATTTTGCTTTCAGCGCAGCCTGTCACAATGTAATCTCTAAAGCCCCATTGACATCCGTATCTACTGCCCGTGAGATTACTTTCATCTGCAAATTGACTTGTCCTGTAATCCTCTGGAGTAGAAGAGAAAATGAATTGTTTTTATAAAGTATTTGGTAAGCCGCACCTGTGGGCATTCAGGCAGCTGGCATGGATCCCAGGTACCGCTTAATGACCTTGGGCTGGGCACAGGCAGATTTTCAATAATGTATGTGGCATGCCTCACCCAGCATGTCCAGTTCCCGCTGTGCCCTGTGGACAGCTTGTGGCAATGTAGCTTAGAGAACTCCAAAGGCTTTTCTAAATGCACCTGCCTGTGGTACACACAAACCACTGAGCAGCTGTCTCGGGGCAGCAGACCTGGTTGCGGCTTCTGGCAGCATCTTCTCAGAGGTGAGGACAGGGTACACAGCTAAATGCCACTGCAGAGTTAAGCAAGGAGCTAGGAGGATTCTCCCTGAGCTTCCAATCAAGCTCTTAAAGTGAAGCACAACCACACTGTGACAAAAAGCCAGGGTCCACCTGAACAGCAAGACTGAGCTGTGTGTCACCCAGCCCCAGGCCTGCTGTTGTGCCATACCATAATCTCCAGCAGCTGCTGCAGTCCTGTCCTGGAGGCCCTGCTGAGCACCCAGGTATGAGGCCAGGCCTGCGTCCACCTCCTGCACAGCTCTGCAGGCTGCTTGGCACCTGTACAGACCACCAGCACAGAGAAGTCTGAGAAAAGGAATCCTAATTCTGATTCACACCCGCTGTGCTGGAGGAGCAGAGACAAGATTTATGCTAGCAAACCAAAGGCCAGCACATAGCTCCCAGCAACAGCGTGTGCCTCTCCTCATGGCAGAAGTTTCCTAGCGCAGATGTGACCTGTGCCAACGAGCTCTGTCCCACACAGTGTCCAGGCACCGCGGGTGGGCAAGTGTGTGCCAGGGATTGTTGCCAAGAATGCTGAGAGGTGGCCACCCTGTGCAGAGAGTGGGATTGGCCGTACAGACACGAGCTGCACCATGCCAATGGCTGCAGGGTCAGAGCAGCGTTACCAGCACAAGCATTGCCAAACAGTGCAGGCTCCTTTGAGGGGCTTTACACAGAAGCTAGAATGACGTTCGGCAATGCACGCAGAAATGAGAAGGACAGTGAGGACATCTGGAAGATGGGCTACAGGCAGGCAGGGAAGGATGGTTTACACGACTCATGCTAACTCAGGGCAATGGCAGTGTCAAACCTAAAAGCAGTTACGCACACACCCAAAAATGAGCATGGTCAGCATAGATATCTAGCCCCAAATGCATAATACTTTAAAATAAGTTTAAGACACATCACGTTTTAGAATGGTATTATTTGGATCCGTTAGCATTTATTGATCCACATATCTCAGTGTGGTCGAAAGGCTGATATATGTAAGCACAAGGCATGCAGGATGAAGGCTTTAAAGCCAGTGGAAAATAACTAATCCTCATTGTGAAGTACTGATCTTAAATAAGTCATGTATTATAATCACTTCTTATTTCAATAGGAACTTGTATAAGGGTACGTTTCCTTGATACGGTTTCTGGCATGTGCTGCAGAGCTTTCTAAGAACTTTATGTGCATCGCTACAACTAAAAGAGATAATGATCTAGCTGAGGTTTAAAGAATCTTTACGTTTTCAAAAGGGAATGGAAGGAAGTAAAGCAGAGCTTTCAATTCTATTTTTATCCGATGTTGACCAATTGCAAAGCTGGAAAACAGCATTTATTGCCTTCCCTCCCCCCTCCCCCAATTAAAAAACACTTAAATGGATCACTTGAAAATATTTAAAACCAGCTCCTATCCTGTGAGACTTTTTCTGTTTGTTTTGGTTGTCGTCTTTATAAATCCAGATCTACTTACATTTCTTATATAAGGAGAAATTGATTTTATTGAACACAAGTCCATTTCTACTCTTACAAAACAGTTTTGTTTTTACTGAAGTTGGTGTTTCCCTGGAGTTCATCACTCAGTATCCTTAATACAGATTTCAACCTTCATTTCTCTTTAAAGAGAAGTATTCTCTCCTTCCCTTAGACTCTCTCACGCAGATCTGTCAGCACAAAAAAGTCAATGAAACAAGAGCAATAACACGTTATTTATACAGTCTAGAACTATCTGACTTTTAAGATACTTTTTATTCACTGGTTTGTATTACCTTTAAAATTGTAACATCTATGTGCTGTGATGGCATTTATGAGTAAACTTCTACTGCTGCATTTACTTTTCTTGCAGATACATCCAACAGTTTATGAAACGTTACCTGGCTTGCGCTTCTCTGATGTGAAAATATGAGATTTGTTTTTTCAGGTTTAGTATGCAAGATCATACAAATCTAGAAGAACAAAAGTCAAGGAAAGCTCAAATAGGAGAAGGGGCTGAAAAATGACAGCAGATGTTGAAAATTGTCTATATGTTAATGCTACAGCTTCCTCATCTGGCGGTGGCTTTCTTTGGCTGCTGGGCTGGAGGAAGTTCTTAACTGTGACAATGTTGCTTGCTCTTGCGTTAAAGACCAAAATCAAAAGCAACACATCTTCTGAGAACAGAGGTGGGAAAAGTTCTAATGACGAGACAAGACAAGGCTGTGAAATCTGACTCATTGGAAGGTGCTTCAAAACTGATGATGAGGGAGGAGGCGGTGTCCTAGGAGTAGATGACACAGTCTCAGAGAAAAGTAGGTACAAAGTCAGATGGCACAAATCTACAAGGCAGGGTGTAGAACTATGGACTTATCGGTGCCGGGATAACCTACCTGTCACAATTTATTCCTTCAGAGCTAGAGGGCTGCTTAGCTCCTGGAAGTTCAATATCTCCTTCGAGACTTCACAGCTTTAATTATTGTGCCATTAATTTCACTTTCATCCATTCGAGTTCCTGGCCTCAGTGGCATGCTCTAACAGCGATTTTGACAGTCTTAATGTGAATCTGTTGCCTTTTATTACTTGCATTTTGGTGCTTTTAATTTTGTTGAGTGTCTTATCACACTTCTGTTATAAGACAGGGAAGAACCAAGCCCCTCTCCCTCTCTTACTGGGACCACATGCATTAAAAATATTTATGTAATAGGTTTTTTAAACACATTGGAGAAAAATTTACTTGTCATGTGCGTTTCTCAGCTCTTCTTTTTCATTTTGTATTCTTTGTACTTCACTTTGTTGGCTGTATTTCCCAATCCCCTCTTGATTACTTCTGCTTTCTAGAAGACTGCAAGAAGCTTCCAAGCATTTTAACTTCTCTTCCACAGTGCTTGGAATGAACATTGTTGTATTACTATTTGATGTAATTACCCGCAGCAAAGAAAATTCGGGCACTTTCTTTTCTACCATCAGGATGGATCCATCCATTGGATTTCTACCCAGATTAGCTGGCTTTCAGCAGCTTTAAAATCTTTTTAACTATACAGAATATGAGAGCAGTTTGCATATATATCAACATATTCATGTCTCAACTAGAAGATGATTAAAACACCTTGTGAGGTGCGTGCTGTATCTAAACAGGAAAAACCTGATTGTTCTGGAAATGAGCAATATGGGCGAAATCCCTCTCCTTTGACTTAAGATAGAATGCCCATTGGATGTTCTGAAGGAAAGATTATATTTCCAAAAGGAAGTAGAAATGAGCACTTTGCACTCGCTTTTGCGATGGAAGATACCTTGCATGGAGGCTGCCTACTGCCCGGGACTGGGAAATTCCTTTTTGTACACCTAATGAAGGGTCTTAGCATGGGAATGGGATTCAGGATTCAATTCTGCTACTCTCCACTGACTGCAAAGAGATTTCAGGTGTTGGTAGGTTTGTTTCCGTTCACAGCCTCCTGAATTCTGACAGCACGATGTGTTGTCTGCTATCAGACATACTAGACAACAAAGGTACTTACAGGAGGCAGTTTAAATACAGGTCCCTGATGAATGCAGGTCACTGCACTCCACCCAGGAGGAACTGATACTGAGCAAAGGCTCCTCGGAGAACTAACAAGGAGACGTTTTGATCTCTTGTTAGCAGGTATTCTTTATTAGAGCGCGCAGGTCATGCCGGGGATCAGTTCCACCTAGGCATTCCCAAAATAGTCCAGCAAGCATGCTGATTATATTACAGTAGGTATTACATATTCACTACACTCTATTACATATTCACTACACTCTATTACATATTCATTATATTACATACATGTTCATACATTCCTCCCTTCAGGTGATCCTTCTTCCATTTTTGGTCGTCTTCTTTGACTCTCCTCCAGTCAGAGGCCAGCCTTGCTTTTCTGCCGCTTCATCTTCAAGTTAGGGGCACATTCTATCTTTTTCCCTTGGGGCCCATGCTGATAAGCTTTGCTAGCTGGGGCCAAACATCCTGCCAATTCAAACAGTTCCTCCTTATCTCTTTAGGCCCTATACACATCATACACATGCTGATGTGAAAATTCTTGGGCTGTTAGCTCCCTTCTTTGTTCTACAGTTCAAAGCACTGCTCCCCCCCATGCCACCTGTTCTCTCTCTCAGACTGTTAGGTCAGGCTGCCAGCTGGAAGGCTTACTCTTGTGTTTCAAAGTAGGAAAAAGGGCATCCATCTCTCCTGTACATCCATTCTGTGACTGAGGGGAGGTGGTCTGTCACTCCTAACACTTGAGAGTTAGCATAAGTGTAAGAAAGTGATCCAGTGCTCAGTGCTCATGGGCATGCAAAATTGTATCTAGCTTGATTCAAGGGGGAAAGAATTTCTGAGAATTGAAAAATTACTGCCTCTCCTCAATTTTGCTCAAATATGGAGTTGTTGGAGATATTCATGACCTAAACAAACATTTTAGGTTTATTTCAGCACCCCAGTCATTTTTATAAATTGCACATACACAAAAGCCATCACTTTTCCATGAAAACTAGAAATAAAAAATGCTTAGAAAAAAGAAATTGTACGTACGGCATAAGATGTATGAAAAGAGCATAAGTGCACTGGGTCAGACACAACCGCCCCCCTGCTTCTGTTCCCGTGTCCCCAGCGAGAGGTGTTTGATGCAGGTTACCTGGTGGAGCAGCACATGGGCTCACCTGGCCCAGCCAGTTAGCACCACTACAGACCCCGGTGCTCACTGCACAAAGGCAGCATCTCACACACACATAAGCTTCTTTTCATCAGCCTACACACTTGAATATACTTATTACTGGATGTACTTATTATATACACAACTGAACTGTCTCTTCCCAAAACAGGAAAATTGAAAGAAGGCTTTGGGGTACTTGAGAACCAGGCTGAAACTGTGCATGGTCTTTATCACACTGTAAATACGCCCATGCTAGAAGAGTTATGATGAAGTTATGTTTCACTGCTTCACCCAAGTCTGGGAGAAAGCAAACACAGAAACCTGTGTTAGGATAGTGTTTTCAATTACCTTTCCTGCAAACAGAGTTTGTTCATGAAAACCAACTGCATAACCCGAAACAGTACAGTTGTGTAACATTAAGGAAAGGTTACGTTTTCACCATAGGTTTATATAAATGTAATAATAATTCCTGCCCAGATATTTCCATCCATGTTTCATGTCTACAAGGTGCTTCCCATGGACACCCTTGGCAATAAAATAAGCACTATCTCCTCTACTACCGTAGTTGAATGCACACATTCCTTAGCTTCTACATTGGAATGAGCAGAAAAGACAAATCAATATTTGAGGCCTAAACCAATACATTTGTTTTCCGTAGTCTGAGCTGGAAGGGTATCTCATTTTTTTCAAGACGGACCACAACTAGTGAGTCTGCCCCTTTTGTGCTCCTGGATCCCAGAGATGTACGTTCTCCTGCCTCAAGCCCGCACTGCTCCATATTAGCACCTGCTACGATTGGCAAGCAGGTACCCTGGCATGAGGAAAATAAGCAGTGTTCTTGTTTAATTAAGGTTAAGATACACACACACACCTTTTGCACTTTTGTTTTTGTTATTGTTGTTGTTGTGTGGGCATAGTTTACATGTGAGAACTTAAACAGTGAGACGCTCTGCAAAGTGTGAGAGTTACACCTGTCATTCCAAGGCTGTCTCCATGCAGCTCCTCCTTAGACAAACTTTCTGAGAAATAACTGCCCAAAGCAGGCTCACAAAGGAATCCAGAACAAACAGTTCTTTACCAGGTCATCCCAACAGTAAAGCTCTCCTAGAGCAAAACTGCAGAGCAGCAGCAAATCTTCAGTAACTTAATGACTTCCTTGACAAATTGAGCAGAGGAATGACCCGTGCCTGAACCAAGGCGTATCCGAGTAGGCTGCTTGTGAGCTAAGCTTGGAGTCTCAGGCTGAAGGACAAGGTTAAGCTCCTGTCCCATGACAGAAGGAAGGCAATGTTTCCTAATATAGGAATATGTCGAGAGACCGGGCTTCTGAGAACAAACGGGATGAGCTCATAGAGTTTGCAGGTAAGTTCCAGTTTATTGCGTTTCGGCAATACACTATATAACCCTTAGAAGTGCAAGCATTAGCAATCACGTGTGAAAGCATTTACCTAATTGGCTGTGTTGCCTCAAGCAGTTTCGTGATTGGTGATCACGCGCAGAGCACGCGCATGTTCTGATTGGTTTGCAGTGCTTTATCTCACAAGCGATAAGTAGTCCCCGGCTACCCCCCTGAATCTCTGAACTCTAGTTACCCTCTCAACCTTCACACAGTTTCTCCTCTAAGCCGCGCTCGGCTGTCCCTATCCCAACAGGAATATATAGCTATTCGCTATGCATAGGGCACATAGTAATGATGTCAGAAGATCCATACAAAAGCTAATATATTCCTAATATGTTGCCATAAATTTGCAGACACTGTGGACTTTACAACTCTAGTTTTACCATTTTAATAATAAACAAGCAGGTAGTTTAACTCTTATTTAAAAGATCCTGGTTTAGAAGCAGCTCCTTCCTGCACAGCATCTTGGCAGCTCCTATGGCTCCTACTGACCTCTACTTTCTGGCTTCCCTCTTGGCAGCAAATGTAACCTGCCAGCTGCCTTCAGTCTTTTCCACAAAGACAGCTTTGAATTGCATTTCAACAGGGGATGTGTTGTCCACTGAGAAAAAAAATAAAAAGGAGTAGAGACAACAGGTTTTTTGTCTCAAAGATGGGAACTTGGAGTCCAGCAAGGACAAAAGTAGAAAAAAGTGCTCACAAATATGCAAAGAATGAGTGAAAAAGAAACAATTTAGCCACAAGTATACCAAACACTACCATCTGCTGATGTCAACAAGACAGAAAGGGAACATAACCTTTAGGCTCATAAAGGGCTAATTCCATGCAAAAATATACGTGGATGAGATTATAACGAGACAGCAGCTATCCCCTCTCAAATCTAAAGCCTTCTATCCCCATAGTATGCATGGTCAGCAAAGCCCCTCTTGAACCTCAAAGCAGTGCACAATGCACAGGAGCACTGGCTCCAGGGCTATCACCAGGTCCCAGCAACCCACACGTCCTTTTTGGAAGTCAGCCAAAGGGCAAGCTTGTTTGTTCCACATAACAGCATATGCTGATGTACTGGATGCAGGCGCTTGCAGTTCTTACTGCCTGACTTGTGCTGGCATCTGCTGTCTAGCTGATCGTGAGATTGCCGTCTGAGACAACAAAATTTCACCCCTCAAATAAAAACTCTGGGGCTTTTAATTGGATCAGCTCGCATTGTAAATACTAAGACAAGAAAAGCATGGAAGGAGACTGCGTAGCCTGTTTTTTCCTTGTGAGAGAGCAGCTGTGAGTTGGCTGTAAAAGCACAGCCCAAGCTATTCAGTATGCATAGAGTACACAGCAATGATGTCAGAACCCTTGCAGGGGACAAGTTTTGCCTGAATTTGGTGTCTTGATTTTCTTCTGGCTGTTGTTACGCTCGGGTATGAAGAAGTACCACAAGAATCCTAAAAGACATCCACAAAAACCCAGTGAATAACACACTCTTCCTTTGCTTTGTCCTTCCACGAGAACTTTCCCACTGCCTTCAATAGGAATGAACTTGTAATTCCACTGACAGCGGGTGTTTTAAACCCAAGCAGGTTGTGTAGGACTGCAGCACTCACTCCCAATAAGCATAACGTTTTGTCTGGCAATCAGAATGATGCTGCAGGCTGTACATACATAGGTCAAACCAGAGGAAGGGGTAAAAGTAGACCCAAAAGCTTCTTGCAAAATACATCAAAACTGCCAAACACGGACAATTAAGAGTAAAATTGTTCCTAGAGTTATCATGAATTCTTAATGAATGATGAGGTAAAAGGTATTGGGCCAGCAACTCTTGGAAACATAGGAGAGGTGGCAACAAACGTGTTTATCTTCTTTGCTCACCACTGTCTCAAAGGCTGGCTGCAGAAATGAAGTGCTCTAATCTATTATCTTGACAGCAGTACCGAAGCCAGCTAAACACCCAAGTGATTACTGCTAGAGCTGTGCAAGAACTCAAGAATACTCAGCACAGGGGTATTTTACACTTCTTTGGCTAGTAGGAAACTCCAGCAGGTCAATGGCCTTTGAGATCCCTCTACTTCTTATTAGGTTTACAAAAGGCTTAGATCTAACTGATCTCCTCCCTAGTTTGCCCAAAATTTGGAAGACTGCGATAATAATCTATAGACCTGTCACTCTATGGAGGCTAGAAACTAAATGGATAAACCTGTTGGGAAACATTCGAAGAAATACTACATCCTTAGAATTGTTATCTACTCCCTTCAGTGACAAGGAGCTCAGAGCAGACCTATGCCCAGCACTATTCAGGAAACTAACAAGCAATATATGATTCAGCTCACCCTGAAGCACACAACTATGCTCTGTGCTCTGAAGTGTCTGTCTGCCAGGTTCAAACTGGTTTTTGGCACATGAGCATCTGGTGACCCCCAGATGTCCTGTGTCTGCTGTTGCAGAAGGCCGTGAAGCTCCAACAGTGCCTGCGACACATCATGCAGCCCCATGATGATGGCATGAACAAAAATGGCTGTATAGAGAAGTACACACTAGATCATACACAAACATCTTGGTGTCTTCACCTTAAGCTATAGATTAAAAAAAAAAAAAAGAAAAAGAAAAAAGAGAGAGAAACCAGGTTCCCATCAACCTTTCTTTCACAGAATAAACTGAGATTTATTGAAATATCAGTAAAAAGCCCATCAGTTGGCCAGATCTGGAGCATTACATTAGAGGTCTGGAACAGAATGCTTTAAAAGTGGTTTGGCTCTTACCATGGTGTGGTCCTGGAATGCACAACATGGATTATTTCTGGGTGAAACTCAACCAAAACCTGAGCTACAAGAGTGCAGTTCAAACAGCACACAGCCTGCACAACCACTTTTGATCTAGGCTGGAGTAACCCTGTCCCCAAACACAAACAGCATTTATGCCAAGCTCACAGTACTAACTTCTCTTCAGATTTCTTGCTACTGTGCCATGCTTTTTGCTAACAGACATAGTAGTAGGCTACCAGGCTTACCACTGACAAGTACTGGCAGTCACCTGGATCTTCGGCATTCTTGCCTGTGGAACATTTGTTGAACAGCATCACACCACACCTTTCCTCCGATTCTGGAGGAAAAGTTCAACAAAGGAACTGAGCTCAACAACTACAAGGCTTTCCAAACTTCAGTAAACCAATCTGAGATTAAGCCAGGAATTAAACTGTAATTGCAACTGACATTAGGAAAGCAGGTTACAGATTAAACCAGTGCAGATCAATCAGAATTCCCCGGCAATGAGGGAAAAGCTTTCATAGTGCTGAGGACTTCAGTTGCTCTGAAGCTGTGAGACTGGTGAGCTCCCTAGTGGGCAATTCATTCATCAAGTACTACTCGAGTGTATTCACTGCATTATAAGGTCAAGCAGCATCCCATTTTTCAACATGCAGACAACACAGGAATTAAACAATGACACTAGAGAATGAGCAGAGGTCTTTTTTAAACTGTATGAGTAATACAGAGCTATAAAATATATGAAAACCCAAGGTAGCACCCTAATAAGCAGCTTTTCCAACAATAAGTGTAATTTATTCAAGGGATTAAAAACATTTGCCATTTGTGCTGAAATCATAAACTCCATTTACTGAAACCATAGGTTAAAAATAAGAGTGAGAGGAAAAGAAATAGCATTTTGAGTTTGGGAGTTCTTAGAGCTTAGACAGAAACTATACCAGGTTTGTGAGATGGTTTACTACCTCCCCTTCCCATCTCCCTTCTTTGGCTTTTCAATGCAAATGAAATGCTTTTTCATGAGCTATGCAAGTTAATGAGGATATCTTTCAAATCAAGCATAAAGAATTTGGTCACAACGACTCCATGCAATGCTACAGACACGTGGAGATTGGCTGGAAAGCCATGTGGTGGAAAAGAATCTGGGGTATTAGTCAACAGTGGGCTTAACGTGAGTCAGCAATGTGCCCAGGTGGCCAAGAAGGCCAGTGGCATCCTGGCCTGCATCAGAAATAGCGTGGCCAGCAGGAACAGGGAGGTGATCGTCCCCCTGTACTCAGCTCTGGTGAGGCCGCACCTCGAGTACTGTGTTCAGTTTTGGGCCCCTCACTGTAAGAAAGACATCGAGGCCCTGGAGCATGTCCAGAGAAGGGCAATGAAGCCGGCGAGGGGTCTGGAGTACAAATCGTATGAGGAGCAGCTGAGGGTACTGGGGTTGTTTAGTTTGGAGAAGAGGAGGCTCTTCTCTAAGGGGAGACCTTATTGCTTTCTACAGCTGCCTGAAAGGAGGTTGTGGTGAGGTGGGGGTTGGCCTCTTCTCCCAGGTAACAGTGATAGGATGAGAGGGAATGGCCTCAAGTTGCACCAGGGAAGGTTCAGGTTGGATATTAGGAAAAACTTCTTCTCAGAAAGAGAGGTACTGCATTGGAACAGGCTGCTCAGGGAAGTGGTGGAGTCACTGTCCTCAGAGGTGTTCAAAAAAAGGGTAGATGTGGGACTGAGGGACATGGGTTATCGGGCATGGTGGTGATGGGTTGATGGTCTTTTCCAACTTCAACGATTCTAATGTTATCCTCAAAGAAAAATTGAAACAGTTTGCAAACCCCAGCTTTCATTCATGAGGCAAACACGACAACAAGAACACACAAGAATAACTAGTTTATTTGATTACAACAGGTCCTCTAGATCGGCCAGTTGTACACACAGTTGTCATTTTATTTTCTGATTCAGTAATAAAAGTGCAGCTTAGTTTCTTAGTAGTAGTTTCTTAGTTACGAAGGCACTGATACTTCAGACTTGTCACTAACATCCAATATACCTGGCAAGAGAAACACCTCCCTCCCACTTTCATTAAAAGCTGTTTCATTTGGCTGAAGTGAAGCTAAAAATAGTAAAGACTTGGATCAGAGCCAGTCATACATAAATCTGATCTGTATCTTCAGAGCTAGCAGAGCATGCTGGAGCTGTCAGTCAGCAACTCACGTCTCTATCTCTTTTGCTTTTCTCTCTTCCAGTGAGATTCCAGGAAAACAGCATGTCTGCTGCCATTTCAGTCAATTAAAATCACCAGAAAAAATCTCAAGAAGAATGAAGGAAAAAAAGATAGATTAGAAGTGTTATACTAGCATTCAAGATACTTGCACACTATATTTTGTATGAAAGAACACAAGAGATTCTTCATTGAAACTCCTCCGAAATGCCTCCTCACCTTTCCTGTGTGGTTCAGTTGTGCAATCTGATAGCTCCCTTCAACCAAGCACAGACATTGCTTTAGATAAGCACATTAATTTGGTTTTGCATCATAATACATACGGAGAACTCTCCTCACAGTCTCCACGTATTTATCATCAGAAATAGGTTTTCTCTTGCTTCCAGGCTCCAGAAATTTCTTGATTGTGGGGATGTTGCTTATCCTTTTCTTAAATGCCTAAAAGGTGAACAGTAAGTACATCATAGTTAAAAAACAAAAGTAATACTAGCAAAAAACAGTTACACTCATTTGTGTAAGCAGAGGATTTGACTGAAGAGGGACATATATACAGAAATCATTAAGCAAACAGCACGTGCTGCTACTGGAGATACTACTAATGATACATGTCCAGTACTGCTCCACCAGTACAGGAAATATCGATGAGATGTGCCTGTATTCATCTCAATATTCCTAATGAAGCCATTAACATCCTTCAAAAACTAGTATGCGAAGGCAAGATTAAAAATACAATTTTAGCTATGGATAAAGTTTACTCCCTCTACTCCAACCTCATTATTTTAAATGGCGATAGAACAGCCCTCCATCTTGTATGGATACAGGATGAAGCAAAAACAGTTATTCGTGGTGTCAGAGGTGTACTTCACTCAAATCACATCTAGAAAATATGTTCTGCTTCAGGCATCACAGAGTTGCTGAGAGGAGCAAAAGAACAACCAAACAAAAAAGGAGGGTAGTTTTCTTCAGGCCTGCACTGGAATTATTCTAAAAAATAATACATCCTGTAGATGAATTATTGTTTTAACTATTAGGACGTTCTTCCTAAAGCAAGCAGAGCAAGACTACAATGAAAAAGGAGTCACAAACAGTCTTGTGTTATGTAATTGTCTACACACAACAGATTCTGAAGCATCTTTCTATGATATTTCCAGTCATATGATTCCATTGTTAATATGTCACCTGTAACTGAGGAAAGCCCGAGAGAACATCTGACTTCTTCTCTTCTAACATTAAAATGGCTTCAAGAAGATGAACATCTGCCCAGCTAAACCGGTTGCCCACAAGGAAGTCCTGGCCATGGTCTTTCAAAATCTAGAGGTGTCAGAAATGACAACATTCAGATGTGAATAAGCAGACGGTGTTGATGTTTTCAAAATGCTGGGGCACACCTCCTTTGGCAATACTTCTCTTTTTTCACACCTCTTTCTCTCCCATGCCACTAGGGATACTCCAAGACTGGGAGATGTTAGCTCAGTGCCTGCAATCACCGATCATTTATCTGTGAGCAGTCCTCAGAGCAGCGATCTAGAATCCCAGGGTTTCTCCTACCCATCCTTCCTTCCTACAGCACTAGGGAACCCCACAGACTGGACTGCAGGGTTAGATCCCTCTTTGGTCTTCTCTCCTTTCCAGCCTAATAAATCTTGATTTATTTTGCATTTGATTACAGCTTCAGTGGGAAAATAGAGATCAGCTAGAGAAACATCAAGATCCCACCAGGGCTTACGCAGCAGGCCATGCAGATTAGAAGACTTCATTGCCTGGAAATGCTCCTCTTATATCTGCCTAGGAAACTTAAACATTGAGGCATCTTCAAAACTGTGGTTTATAAACTCTGGCAATAACTGTTCATTACTGGGTTTGGAAAAAAAAAAAAAAAAAAGAAAGAAATCAGAGAAGGAAGTGATTCTCCTACATACCTTTTCATATGCTGGGAAGTACCTGGTCGTAGCCTTTTGAACTACAAAGGCACGTTGTTTCTCTTTATCCTCAGCTGACAAGAATGGGAAACTCAGCAGAAAGCCCATAAGGTCATCTGTTCCTCCAGTATACATATCAATCCTTAAAAACAACCAAATAAACTTAGATAAGAAGGCACCTCCATAAGCACAGATTGGCACTGTGGTAGTTAAAGTTGAATTTCCCCTCTCTCATCATGAAAATTATGTTTAAAGTTAAGAAAATATAGTTGTATTGCAAGGTTTAGGTAGTGGGGTTGCTGCAGGAATGGCCTCTGTGAGCAGAGCACAGCACCGCCCCGTGTCAGATCAGGGCCAGCTCCAGCTGCTCCAGAAGGGACCCACTGCTGCCAGAGCTAAGCCATGAGTGATGCTGGGCATGCTCAGGGAGAGCAGGTTTAAGAAAGGGAAACACTGCTGTGCAGAGGAGTGAGAAGTGGGAGAAGCAGCCCTGCAGCCAACCTGGTCAGTGCAGGAGGTGCTCCAGGCATGGAGCAGAAGTTCCCTGCAGCCCAGGAGAGACCCATGGGGGAGCAGGCTGTTCCCCTGCATCCCATGGACACCTCACAGAGCAGATCTCCACGTGCAGCCATGGAGGAGACAACGGTGCAGCAGTGGATGTGGCCTGGAGGAGCCCCTGCAGGAGCAGGCCCTGGGCTGGAACTGCAGCCTATGGAGAGGGGCCTGTGGTGGGGCAGGAGGTCTGGGGGATTCTTGAAGACCTGAAAAGTGGACTTTTTGCAGTGCTGAGGAACATCATGCCAAAGATAACATCACTAACATATCCTATTTTGCAGCCAAAAGAGTTAAAAACTAACCACTGCTTATCAAAATGTTCTGTTTACATAAATAATTCAATATTTACTGTCTCCTCTTGAGTACCCGTGTCAAGTTGAATCAATATTTTACTAGATAATGGGCCCACATATGGAGTATTTTTTATGTAAAGATAATCTAATTAGAACAAAGCATTTGGGTTGCATTTAACTGTGGCCTGTCAGCCCCACCACAAACTGTGTGTCACCAGAGCACAAAGGTGATTCTCTATGCATGCAAATACACAGTTCTAATTAACTCTAAATGTATCTAAGCTACTATAGTATGTCCAAGAAGAGCAGTACTGGTACAGTACAGGGCTCTCTCCTTCAGGTCCTTCCCGTAGAGGTTGTATTTTGCTGCTATGTAGCTGAGGATGCCTCTGGTCTGCACCATCTTCATCCCGTCGATCTCCGCCATGGGCACTTGCTGGAACAGCAGGGCTCCACCTAAAGAAGGGGAAAGTTACACACTAATGTATTGGTACCTCTATGTCAGCTTCCTTGCTGTCTTCATAAAAACATCACTTCCACAGTGAGCTTGCTGTAGGGAGAAATTATATTAAACTGGCATCTTCCCGTGCAAACAGTAAATTAGTGGTGCAGACAAATTAAAGCGAAGAATGGAATCTTGGTAGATTATCAATCTTGCTTTAAAAGCCACAGTTCACGGAAGTTGCAGGCAGGACTGTGTACAACAGCTTTTATGCTGAAATAGAAATACAATTGAGAACATATAATATAAATATAAACTGAGTACAAAGTGTCTAACTCTAAATATGTAAAAATGCATTACTGTTCTACTGCTTAAAGCACTGTTGAAGCAAATTTTAGATGGTAAAATTTCTTCCTTACAATCAGTACCTTAAGCTAAATCAGGGCACTCAGTGAAGCTTTTGCACGTTACTGAAGCCCAGCACGAGGCTGTTGGACGCAGCAGAGCACGCAGAGGTGGATCACGTTCCCATGATAACTATACGACACTGCGTTCCTCAGGAATGAGGGTCCAAGAATTCTGGCAAAAGTGTTTCAAAGAAACACAAATACCCAGAATCTACTACATTTTAAGGCCAACTTACTAACAACTGCTGTAAAGCTGAAGATTCTGAAAGAAGCCAGGCCAGGCAGAAAGTGCATATTCACCCCAAGTGAATTTTTGCCAACAAGGGTTTGGCAGCAGTGGACAAAAACAGAACTGCGGAACTCTGCCAGCTGGAAGGACATCCAGTTTTCAGCGGTGTCAGCCCCCATGCAGAAAACATTCACTCTCTGCAGCTGTTCATAGCTCTGCTTTAATCCCTTCGCTGCCGTGTGGAAGTCAGTCCACACAGTCTGCAAACATCTGTGACTGAGTCAAGCCTCCTCGCACTTCTCTCGGGGTCTCCCATGCACTCACCTTGCAGGAGCTTCTCATACTGCTCTCGTGTTTCCAAAAACACCTCATCAAACTGGGAAAAAAAATACGGAAGAAATTAGTATCTTTTCACATTTTCTAGACTAGACAAACTGGGATGGTGCTTAATAAAGAAGTGAATACCTATCCTGGCCCCTGTACTCCAGACACGGCCCTAAGGGAGAAAAGCCAGGGGCAGAGGCACGGGCCAAACCTCTTGGATCTCACCTGACAAATGCTGCTAAGGGCAACCCCAGCAGAAAATCTGGTAGTGAGAACTGGAGTGAGGATGGTCTATTTGGTATTGAACATACAATTTAATCTCAGACACTCAACAACACAGACCAGGCTGTCCTGAAATGCCTCCTGATATGTGGAAAAAAGCTCTGCTGTCTGGTATCTTGATTTGCAAGCTAGACAGGAACAAATTCTTAGAAAGTTAAAACAAAGCTTTTACAAAATAATGTTAAGATATCACACCAAGCAGGAAGCTTGGTGCAGAAGCAAATTTAGGACACCTGAAGATGAATTATTTACTGGATGAGAAACAGAAAGATGCAGAATTGCCTGTGATCTATATGATGTAGTTGCATTCGCCGTGGTGGAGGATGGCTGTTACTGATGGAGGAATTCAGTTCAAGGCCAAGGCACCAGAGTTAGATGTCTACGTGTACATGTTTGCATGTGCCACACGTGAGTAAGCTGCCATTATTTCGATGTAGGCCACGGAGACTGGAAGGCTGTAGGCCATGGAGTCCCTCCATCAGCCCCTCCCTGAACACCTGTGTATCTTCCACTAACAACTAAGATTTGCTGAAATCGGGCATACCGACGCAGAGAGGGAACGCCTCGCTCACCTCACCCTGCTGAGCCTTCCCATGCCATGCACACAGGACAAGGCCAGCTCCCTGCTGCAACTTGCTGTGAAGGCCGCGGCAGGGGACGAAAACATAACAGTCCTTGCATAAGCATCCGACTGGAAAGATAAAGACTAGAGAGAGCAAATCTGTTGCTGTTTTACTTGGCACAGATTATCCTTGCCGCTCCAGGAACAAACCTATCGTTCAGCTCAACAGAGCTGGGTAAGTTACAGAAGGCTTAATTAATCATTAGCCATTCCTGCATTAAGCAAGAGTCTGGCTTACAGCATCCTGTCTCCAAAGATACACAGCTTGAACTTTTGTGTGTAAACTGTATTTTTGTGAATTACCTAAGTAACTGCATTTAATCATATCGAACAGTCGGTATCGCATCTTGGGATCCTTTATCTTTTTTGGTCAATGACTACTGATGTTCTGGCTCACAGATGAGATAAAAAGTGCAGCACAAACAGAGAGTGGGGGCAACACACCTCGACGCCAGCGGCGGCCAGCAGCCAGCGCACCGACTCCATCTTGCCTCTGCCATCAAAGTAGTAGAGCTTGGGTCTTCCGGCCATGGCTTCGGGCTTCCTGCTACCCAAAGATTCAAAAGAAATAAGTCAACAACGATCCAAAAAACTCTTGGAATAATGGTTCACAAGTCACACACAGGATAGAAAATTAGGTCAACTGCGGACAAAACATTTCAGAAAAGCCTCCTGTCTATGCTGATTTGGTTTCCTTGTGGCACAGGCAGTAATTCACAGCTCTTTTCACAGAATCACACAATTGTAGGGGTTGGAAGGGACCTCGACAGATTGTCGAGTCCACCCCCCCTGCCAGAGCAGGTTCCCTAGTGCAGGTCGCACAGGTAGGCGTCCAGATGGGTCTGAAACATCTCCAGGGAAGGAGACTCCACAACCTCCCTGGGCAGCCTGTTCCAGTGCTCTGTCACCCGCACCGTGAAGAAATTCTTCTGCATATTGGTGCAGAACTTCCTATGCTCCAGTTTTAGTCCATTTCCCCTTGTCCTGTCCCCACAGACCACTGAGAACAGCCCGGCCCCATCTCTTTGCCTCCCGCACTTCAGGTATTTATAGACATTGATAAGATCTCCTCCTTCAATTCCCCCAAACTCAGGAAAAGTAAGCATCAAGTTGCTAAGCGGGAGACAACAGGGGAAAAAAAGTCATCACTGAGTTAACCACCAGAAACTTTAACAAAACGCAGGCTTTCGCACTGGAGTTACCCAACCATCACCACCAGAAGCCAGAAAGTTTCAACGAAAAGCGGGAGCAGAGGTTCCACGCCCGAGCACGGCGCGCACCAGATGCGCCCGACCGCCGCCTGCACGCACGGAGCGCAGCGCCCGCACCCGGCACGCGCGCAGCCCCAGCCCCGCGCCGCAGGGGCACAGAGCCCCCTGCCAGGCAGCTGGAGCCCCCTGCCAACGCTGCGGGACCCCGGCTGCTGCCCTCGCACAGGCACGGCACGGCACGGCACGGCACGGCACGGCACGGCACGGCACGGCACGGCGCGCATACCGGGCACTGCACTCGAGCGCTGCACGCGAACGGCTCCGAGTCCGGCGTCTGACGAGGGTCCCGCCGCTATGAGCGCGGCAGAGAGACCCGCGCCTGCCGCAGGCCCCGCCCCAGGGGAGCGACGGCCAATGGGAGGGAGCTGCTTTGCATACGCCGCAAAGGCTGCTGGGAACGAACGGTAGCGCGAAAGAGCTTTAACGCGTGCCGACGTGTGTTCGAACATAAGCGTTTGGGCCATCAATGTCGTCCGGAGGCATCATGCTGCCCGGGCAGCCGAGTTTCCAGCCCCACCTGCGTCGCCATGATCTGAGGAGAGCTGGCATACCATCCCTTATATAGCCTTGTGGGAGTCGTGTTATCCTGGATGTGAGGGCGATCTGGCTGCGACATCTGTCACCCCATTGATCGCCAGGGTTGATTCGGCTGATCTGGCTGGCTAGGCGGGTGTCCCCTTCCTCCCTCACCGCTCCATGTGCGTCCCTCCCGAAGCTGCGCGCTCGGTCGAAGAGGACGACCTTCCCCGATAGAGACGGTACCGTTCATCGGTCAAGGGTATACGGTAGCTGCGCTCCCCTGCTAGAACCTCCAAACAAGCTCAAGGTCCATTTGTAGGAGAACGTAGGGTAGTCAAGCTTCCAAGACTGCAGACACATCCAAGTGAGGCACTGCACGGGGCAGTCTGCCATTGTTTTGTGCCCGTGCACCCCCGCTGCTCCTTTATCTGTATTTCCTCCCTCTGTGGGGAAGAGCTCGCACCCCCTGGCTCTATCGCTCCTCCCACCGCTGCCCCCGGTCTCCTGCAGACCCCGAGCTCCTCCCCTTACACACACACAAGCCGGAAGTTTTGCACTCCTACACACATCCTTCATTTCCCAGTGTGAACAGTTCTTCCCCTGTACAATCACTTCCAAGCCAGGAGAACGGCTGCATCTGGGATTCTTTGGCCACCTCCACTCCTGCTGCCTCGGCAGGAGCAGAAGTGCGAGGGGAGCTGACAGGACACCACGCGTGTCCCTGTAGGCACGTCCTTCTGCCAAGGTGCGATGCAGCTTCTGCTTTGACCCAGCACTGCCGTTAATGTCCGGTTGTCACCCGAGGACTGAGCTATTCCATACAAAGCTTGCAGCATACTGCACCTCCCAGACTGAAAGCCCACAGCCAAGGAATGTGCACCAAGGAGCACAGCTACCACAATGGCCTGGGTTGGAAGGGACCCCAGGGATCACCAAGTTCCGACCCCTCGCTGCAGGAAGGGCTGCCAACATCCAGACCTAGGTCAGAGGCAGCCCCGCCTCAGAGCACTTATTCAAGAAGCATAAAGCAGCCAAACCAAACGCCTTTACTAAAACTCAGTACAAGATGAGGACGCAAACAGGCAGTATTTCTCCAGGAGTAACTTTATTCTGGGCAGGAGACAGGACACAGAAGGAATGAAGCAAACACCGGTAACATTGTTGAACAAAAACACTGAATAAACAAGAACCATTATTTCTTTAAGATCTCATCACTTCGACAATCCCACCCTCTTCTTCCATGTAAGTTCAAAAACGTTCTCCTCTCTGGAAGGCGCTCTCTGCATCGACGGCCCCACTGGACACGGAAGTGCCGTGGACACGCGGCTGCCTTGGGCTGGCATGGTGGCACTGACACACCACAGAGTCCTCCGGTGGGCTCCTTGACTTCCAGCACTCATTTCTACGCAATATGCGTAAGGCGGAGAAAATGTAAACAGTAGAATTCCAACAACGTTTTGCATAAAGACACGGCTAAATGTTAAGACGCAGAGTAGTGGGGTACATACGATAGATGCTCAGGTGTGCTGCTTGGCCAACACACGGACAGCTTCTCCCTCTGCACTGCTCTGAGACAGCACAGCCTGTAGCGTTTTGCTACTACTGAAAAGGAACTTTCCCCAGCTTCCGCGGGAATTTGCTTGAGTAAAGGCTGCAAGAGTGCTGCCAGTACACTAATACTTCGCAGTTCTCCCATCCCAGTAAGTTAAAAGTAGCAGGAGTCATTCTGAATGTCAAGATTATTAGCTTTTTTTCCCCAAAATAAAGGCTCTTATTCAGGAGAGTAGGAGCTGTGACAAAAAGATGAACTACTACCTTTTCTAACACTTTTGCTGGACTGACCAAGGCCTGAACGCTATATTCAAGAAAACAGGGCTGGGCTGATGGGGGTTCAGAGATTCCAGGCCAGGTCCAGGTTCATCCTGTACCATCTCGAGCATGCGAAGCGGTGCCCATCGTTACCAGGGAGAGAGCTGGGCACCTCCAGAGGGTTCTCACGTTCGCTGAATTTCTTGTGAGGCGACTCTGACTCACCCCTGGGTTAGAGGATGCTAAGGCACGTGTGGTTAGGGAGGATGAACCCCAGCCTCAGCAGCTCATTCTCGTGACTTGTCTCCTGCTTCCACTCATGAGAATCACCCATATGGAGCAGACCACTTAAACTGCCACCTAGGGCTACGGATACTTAGGGCAGGTTCAGGCTATTTCCTCTCGAACTGATTATTCAGCGATAAAATAAATTAAATGATAACTAGACATAAATACAGATATTTATTTCCACCATAAGAAACAACTATTTATCTTTCCAGTTCTAACACAAATACACATACTTCCCTTTCCACTTACCCAAAGACAAGACCGGCGTGTGCTTTAGAACTGGAATGGTCACTGCTGCGTGGTGGCCTCACTGCAATGGAAGCAGTTATGTATGGTTTGGTCTTGGCACTTGTTATCAACAAGTGCCTGGGGTAGCTGGATATGTCCATAAGTCTTAACTTTTTCTTACTTTTTTAATGCATAGGCACCTCTGGTCCTTTTCTGCCCTGTGGACTCACTGTGGACTGAGTCCATAGAAGCAGCGCGACCAGAGCCCCTCCCGGCTCCCCCGTAGCACTGAGCCAGCAGCCTCCTCGCGTGCAGTTTCCTGAGTGCCGTGTGCTCTCATGGAAGGAGCTGGGAAGGCCAGGGCACGTTACCTGCCTTCGGGCTGCAGTGGGAGCCCCTCGTGGGGCAGGCGGAGCCCACAGCAGGGTCTCACTGACACATCTGTCTCCTTCCAATCTGCTCTGATCCCTTCAGACTGGATCTAAGTCTCGTAAATTTAAGACCTGCCTGATCTGTTCGCAAAGTGAGTTCAGATAAGGTTTCCCAAAAGCTGGGCGTTTCTGTACAATTCTGTGGGGAGATGTGTTTTCACAGCACCCTTCAGCTTTGATGGTGCTTGTCCAAAATGCAGCTTTACAAGATGTTCTCCCACAGCACTGTAACTGTTTTACCTACAGGACTGATCTTCTGTGGAAGGAGGTGAAGGAACAGCCAAAAGCTGACTGTGATCAAAATGAACCTTTGCTGACAGCTGACCTCTGGCGCTCCTTTCCAGTGCAGAAATAACCCAGACTGCAGAGCTACTCTCCTTTGCCTACAACCCGCTCGTCCATTTTCTCCTTCAAGCTGAACGGTTCTTTAGCAGTATGACATAAGGTCTCATTTTTTCCCAGTACAGTCTGGGGGCCTAATTTACAGGAGCTGACAGACTCTTCACGTTGTAAGTGAAGAAGAACTGAAGCTTGAACTGATTCATTTGCTCCAAATTTATATTTTTCCCAAAAGTCACTTGCAACAGTTAGGAAAATTAAGTAAAATGCATAGATACTGTTTCCTTAAACTCTGCTGCCGGCATCTCACTAATACTTCACTATGAAATCGGCTTTGTAATTATCAACACTGTCCTAAATATGTTTTTGGATCTTATATTCCCCACAACAGCAAAACCAGAACCTAATGTTTCTCCGTATCAGTCATTAGGAAACATTTAAATGAATTTAACAGAGGTAGGTCCACGTTCTGTTTCATAGCGAACAACACCAAGAGGTAACTTTGAAACAGGATGAACAAGTGGTGTCAGAAAGCAAATCTACTCAATATCCTTTACTAAAGGAGAAGATTACCCAGGTTTGGTAAAACAAAAGAATGGGACTGGAAAGCTGGACAGCAGTCCAACAAAAACCTCGTAAAGGTAAAAGATAAATACAAAAAAAGAAAAAAAAAAGAAAAGCTTCCCACTGATTTGGGACTTGCAGCAGTCTCTCAGTGGCTGCTGCAAAGGAGAGTTCAGACTGTTGCTCACTAATTTCTTTGATGTCAGTACAAAGCAAACGAGTGTACAACAGCAGCAGCATGGCATCGAGACGTGGCAGCACTAAATTATACAGCCTCATTTAGCACATAAACTTCAGAAAATATCTAATGAATGCCCCTTCCTCACTACTTCTCTTCCACTGCAATATTGCACCTCTTTGCTGACTTTTTTAAAACCATTTTTATAAAAATGTTGAATCCAATAAAGTTAAATTTTAAAAAAGTTCGTTATAAAAATTTATCATATAAAAATGCCAAGATCCCTAAGCCATATATACAAAATGTGTCAGATTTATGAAAATAATTGGACCCAATTATATAACATAATTTCATACAAAAAAAAATACGAGATTGCTTTCAAATTAATACAAATAAAATTAAAAAAAACCTTCAAAAAGGTCTCACTCATAAAAGATCTGTTTCTTTTAAATTTACAAGTATACAAAACGATATAAAATTGCCTCGTGTTAGCCACCATTTCATGGCAAACAAGCACTGCTTTGGAGAGCACTCCCAGGCGTCACCGGCGAGCACCGTACTTTGCAGACCAGTCAACGCGGCCGTGGATGGGCTGAGCTGCAGGTGGGAGAGGCATTGCCCTGGGAGTGCTTTTGGAAGGTGAATTGAATGGTGGCTGTCCAAGCTGGGATCTTGCTGACTTCAGAGCAGCATAATCTAAGGGAGAAAAGAAAATGCCAGGAGGTTGAGGTTAATCGAGTAGCTGTCCACACTGAGAACAACTGGATGCAGATCTACAACCTAATTTCTTGCAGGAAACAAGCAACTTTTTTTAACGGAATTTGCCGATGTGAAACCACAGTGGATTCAAACCCTAAAACCTTATCATACAAGGAGCACCTGTATCTTGGATTTGCCAAGTGTGAATTCTGTGCCAGCTCTCTCATCAGACTCTAGGTACTATCAAAATCTGCTTATTGGTTAACAGCTGTGGAGAAAACCACACAATTCATAAACTAAATGAAAATAAACCTTCCCCATATGAAGCTCTGCAAAGCGACGAGCTACAGTTCCAGTCACTCAAATATTTACAAAGTAGAGCAGAGCCCTATAATTCAGTGCAGCACAGATACAGCATAACCACAGCAACGAGCACGGGACCAAGACGACAGCAACAGTGCACTTACTGGAAGATGGATCCGCAATTGGTGCTAACTGAACCCTCTGCCCAGCAGAGCCGACTTCCTTCTTCAGAAATGAAGGGACATAACCACTCGTTAGCCCACCTGATCCCATGGGACCTGAAAGAAAAAGCAAGGAACACCTGCAGCCAATGCAACAAACCTCCTGTACTGCCAACAGGTAACAAAGGTGTGAACCGATGGGCAGCATTTGAGCTGAAGGCTGATCACGGGCTGACGGAAACAAGGAGGTCGCCAAAGATGCTAGAAATGCACAGCTCCTTTACATGCCTGCGCCCAGCAGAGTGCCAGCCTCAGACTGCATTCAAGACAAAAAAAGACAGGTACAAACTGCACTCCTAGAAGGGCTAGTTCTGCTTCTCCCTGACACCCCAGGTTTGGAAATACACTGGCATGTTCCTTCAAGGTTTCTCAAAGCTTTCAAGACCCAACATATCTGTCGGAATTATTGTGTCTGACTTTCAGCAGCTGGGTCTTAGCAGCACAGTCACTCGTCACCTCGAAGCTGGATGCAGCGAGCCTGGGGCCCTAGTGCCACACAAGGCTTCTACTGAAGCCAGCGAGAGTGTCACTGAATAAACTGGGACAGACTCACGTACCAAATCTGGCGAGTCAGTTACCAAACCTGACCTTAACACAAGCAAGAACAGACCTCACTGACCTTCTGGATAAACTTTGCTCCTTTTGGGACAAAATAAAAGCATCTAGACTCATACCACAGCTGTGCACTAAACCAATCAGCACGCGCAGATCCATGGCACACATCCCTGTAACGCAACAGAGCAGCAGTGCAGTGGCAAAGCATATTGTGGGAAATGATGGCAATAAGGAAAATGAGGAAAAGCCTAATGATGTCCTATGCAGCTGCGAAAGAAATCAAAAACTTGCAGAGGAGCCAGCACCTCTATGCACTTCAAGTCAGACCTCTAGAGATTTATTAGAAGAAATGTGTACGGTTTCATTTCCTGTATTCTCCGAATCAAGGAACACTGCTCATTACCAGACTTAACAAAAGGAACAGGCATAGTAGCAAATACCTCTGGAGATGGCAATGTACCAGAAACGGGTGACCCCTAAACACAGCCATCCGGAACTGAGAAGCAGTCTTACCTGAATTTATCCTGTTAATGCTTCCTCCCACAACTGAAGCTTTCCCAGGCAAACCAGAACTGAGCCAGGGATCAGATGGAACAGACTCTTTGCTTGAGGTGGAGACTATGTTATTCCTCGTGTTTACTCCTATTGCAAAAACGCAAAAGTTACCATGCTGAAAATCTCCCACTACACAGACTTGCACACATTCCACCTGACGCACAATTCTGGAGCAACTGTTCAGTTCAGTGAACTTAAACGAAACCTTTTGATCACCCTACCATGCCTCTGGGTTACCTCCCATCCTCTCATACTGTATGACAAGCCATTGGCCCTCTCACTGCAAAGGTGCTGGGGTACAGAGTCCCACCAGTGCCAATGGCTGCTTATGCCAAGTGCAGGATCCTCACACAGAGGCCACAAATACTGTGCTCCACACCAAACACAGCATTTTACAGCTCTTAGGCTGGCAAGATACTCTGAGACTAAATAATAGTAGGTAACATTTCTGACAGTACTGTACTTTTCATTGGTGCATCTGCTGAGACCACAGAGTTTGCAAACAGTTTGCAGTACAGTTCATACGTCATGTATTAGTCGTGTTTAATTTACAGACTACATGTAAGCAGGGTATCTAACATGCAAGGATATGCTCACAACTCACAGTAAACCAAAGGCAGGGTTAGGATTAACGCATTTTACAGCCTCCTTCAGTAACAGAACCTTTAGTTCTATTTAAATGATCCAATTTGAAAGTGTCTGAAATGGTGAAATTACACACATTCGTGTTTCAGGACAAAGAAGACCAAGTCTGCCATCACAGTCTCTTCCAGTTAGCTTCATCAACTTTGGAGTATTCATACTAGAAGTTAATCAACAGCTGATACTGCCTTTGTAAGCAGAAATGATGAAACAGGAGACATTTATATTCGGTTCATTCTAACTGCAGGCAGCCACACTCCCCAGTCCTGCACATCACTCTACTTCAGTGGCAGTGGCAGTGTAACTGGGGGTTAGCACGCTACACTGGCGTGCAGTTCCTCTACAGAGACAGGGTTTGGATTCTATTAAATTCCAAGCTATGGCAAAGCATATTCCCACTATCAGTTAGCTTCTGTTGTTCATGGTACCATACATTCACAAGGCTAATTCAAAGCACTTTCTTTTCCCATCTAGACCAGCCTTACCCTTCTTAGGGAAGTAGGAAATAGCTTGGCACAATGTCAGACATTTTTTAACACATTTCAGTGTATGAAAGAGCATCTGGAAGGAGGAAGAAATGCCAACAATCCTATCCTCTTCATGTAAGCAGGATTCATCTCAGTTACTAGACTGCTAGAACGTAGTTTGCATTACAGTCACCTACAGCAGCAAGAACGCTTCTTCCCTCCCCATTTTCTTTAAGCAGTAGCCCCAACTCCACATGCTCAAAGGATAAAGCCTAAGGTATTCACGACTATTTCATACTGTTGTTGGAATTAGGAGGAAAAAGAAATCAGAACTTTTTACTAACCGGGTAGATACCTAGCATGTCTCAGGTAGTGCTGCTTTGCTGCAGAAACTCGCAGCGTGGGAGTGTCCTGCCGTGGGAAGGTAGCGTGGGAAGGTGCACTGCTGCCAGAGCCAACAGCATCCAAAGGCTTCAGGTCCAAAATGCTTTCAAATCTGTAACCCCAAAATTGCTACACTTAGTTCAGTACTTATAGCATATGTTTAACTGTCTTAACACACCGTCGGCCTTCTCTCCTCTATCTCATCTCCAGGAACCATTTCCTCACATCGTGTTTGCTACAGCATCAACACCCAGACAACGGAATATTTTCAGCCTGAAGACATGAGTGCTCCTGGAAACCTGACCTGCACTTGTGGTCCCTTTATAAATGACTTCCTAAGTTTTTTATGTATTCAGCTAGTTTTTCTCTGCTGTGTCCAATCCATGGAAAATGCAGCTTAGAGCAATGCAAACCGTTCATAGGTGTGAAACATGTTGAAATGCTTCATATAGGAAATATAAAACATGTATTTAAAGATTAACCTGGAAAGACTTAAGTATTATTTTCAGCAGGGAAAAATGAGCAAGGAATTGCATAGAGACGCACACTGTCCACAAAAGATGTTGCAACTGAAAGGTCAGCATTCAAAAGGAAGCCATGACAAAGTTAAGAGAGAAAAAAACTGCATGTGACCAAATACAGTAAAACTCACCTACAAAGAGTTTCATCACTCTGCCTCTTTTTGTTTTTCAAGTCAACTCTCATGACAGAAGAGCTGAAATCAAGGTCCTCCAAGTCATCCCACTCTTCAGAACTCTTCAGTGGTCTAGCAAGATGTCCCCATCTTCGCCGAGCTTTTGGTTTAAGTTCACCGTTTATGTTCTCAGTCCCAGCAGATGTTTTCTATTACAATGATTAAAAAAGGGAAAAAAAAAATCCACACACAACACAAACCATGTGATAGGACCAAAGCAGCTTAAGACTTTTCTCCCTGGAATCAATACCATTAAAATTCTGACCCCTGTCCATCATTTTACTCATGTGAAATCATCCTTAAAATGTGCTCCAACACAGGGGAATGTACAATGCTTTGAAATGAGAAATCAATTCACTTGTTTCACAGAAATCAGATGTAGTTTTCAACAGACTAACTTCCAGTTTATAGAAGAAAGTTATTGCTGTTCTTTATTCCCATTTCCTGTACTTTTAGCACAGTACAAGAATCTCATGCAAGAGAACAAAAAAAACCAACATAATTAAGGAAAATCCATATGCTAGATGGAAATTACCTGCTGAGGAACCTTATCGTGAATTGCAGGCAGATGAACCTGGTTAGACTTGTCCTCCTGTAAATAGTTACTGTGATCAGTCCCAGAGTTGTCAGTCTTACACGGATAGAGCAAGTGATGAGAAGTCTGATTTTGCTGAAATGGCCGTGAGGAAATGCGGGCGTGGGATTTTGAAGGGGGTTGTGCTGGAGGGACAGGCTTAATATGCAGAGATGATTTGTCACGGAGTTCCTTTTGTCTCGCCGGTTCCTGAATGCCTAGGGCATGCCCAACATGGAAGTATGGATATCGAAGCGCCTAAAACGTAATGGAGATGTTAGGAGCCAACATAGGAAACCAAAGTTTCTAACTTAACCTATGAGACAGTACAAATATTATTTCCCTTTTCTAGGGTAGAAAACAGCAGGTGCTCCCCATGTGAACATCAGGAAACGTTTCTTTACCGTGAGGGTGACTGAGCACTGGTACAGAGAGGCTACGGAGGAGTCTCCATCCTTGGAGATACTCGAAAGCTGTATGAACATGGCCTGGGCACCCTGCTCTGGGTGCTCCTGCTTGAGCAGGAGGTTGGATCAGACAGACCCAGAGGTCCCTGCCAACCTCAGCCATTCTGTGATTCTGTGACACATATCAACAGCAATGAAAGTATACCATCATACATTTTCACTGTGAGGGTGGTGAGACACTGGAACAGGTTGCCCAGAGAAGTCGTGGATGCCCCCTCCCTGGAAGCATTCAAAGCCAGGCTGGATGGGGCTTTGAGCAACCTGGTCTAGTGAGCGGTGTCCTTGCCCACGGCAGGGGGGTTGGAACAAGATGATCTCTAAGGTCCCTTCCAACCTGAACCATTCTATGATTCTATAGCCTCCAGCGATACATCCTACCCTCACTCTGTAATTCACAGTGACTGGGCTATGCTTAATTCAGGAGCACATCCATTGCAGTCACACATCTGATCACTGAGGACAAACCTCATGCAGCTGATGCTGCATGCAATAGATTGATTACTTCCTTTTAACTACTCCCCTTTGTCTTGGGAATTGTTCTTTGCTTCTGCTCTTTTCCCTTCCAAGAATTGCATCCTTGAGTAACTGTTATATGACTGCTCACAAACAGTGACTTGCAGCAGGAAGAAGAGTCATACACAGAAACGAGAAAGAAAACAAAGTCAAACCTGGCTAGCTGTTGGCCGTTTTTTGGGGTCCCACTGCAGCATGTCTCTCATAAGTTGCACTGCTTCACTGCTAGCATTAGGTATGAGGGTTTTTAGGTTGTTAGGTACACACTGAGGCCAGCGAAAATTCATGGAGGATGAAAGTTGGTAGCCTTCAGGCCAGTCATTCTGGAAGAATTAAATTTCCAAACACAAAGAAAGTTAAGTGTAAGATAACACAGTGCCTAAATACACTAGCATATATTCTCCAATCAGTTACAGACTGCTGTTCTAGAATGTTTTGAAGGTTTCACTAGAAATTTTCACCTCAAAGCTCCAGCGGGAGGTAAGTGCTTTCATTGAATCAAGTGCTTTATATCTGATCACGTCAAAAGCACAAATTTGAAAGGGAGTTTTTCCATGATTTTTTTTAACCTCCTAAAGCACAGCTTTATATGCAATGAGCATAAGATAATGAAATTTCAATGTCAAAATAAACCACAGTCTCATGACTTTGTTTGCTGTTCAGGGGTCTATTTCTCCTTCTCTGAATGTCAGTTTTTACCATATAACTACATAATGCTTGTGCACTAAGTGTAAAGTCAAATAAAATTAATTATTATGTATTGCAGAACACCTCTGCTATCACTGCAGTGTGGAATGTCACTGTACCTACCTTCTTTGGTGTCCCCAACACTTGGCAAATTTTGAATATTGTATCAATTTCACTGGCACCTGGGAAGAGAGGCCTCAGCGTGTAAACTTCTGCCATTATACAACCAACAGCCCAAATATCTATTGGAGAGCTGTAGCTGGTGGATCTCAGAAGGACTTCAGGAGCCCTGTACCTGTAAGAGAGGGAAAAAGAAAAACAAATCTCAACAATCAACACAATTCAAATACAGCCACTTTTTTTTCCTAGAACAGAGAATTAAAATTCATATAAGCCCTTCAGTTCTCTTATGCCTTCCTGACACGCAGCATTCCTACATATCCCACCTGTGCTATAGGGTCCCTTCCAGTACTTGTGCTGGGGCTATGTGTAAACTGCCTTGCACTAATTGAAGCTTTTTGAGTTATGCTTAGCTTAAGTAAAAATCTCACAAAAAGACGAATCAAAAGTGGTATTATATCCTGCATAAATTTTACACTGCTTATTTACAGGCTTGATTACAAGACCTGCGAAGTCACAGAACATCAAGAGAGATACTTGTGCTTACCATCTCGTGGATACATAATCGGTGTAAGGAGGTCTAGATCGGATTTCTCGGGCTAACCCAAAGTCTGCTATTTTCACAAGTTCTGGTCCCATGCAGAGGAGGTTTTCGGGTTTCAAGTCTCTGTGAAAGAACCCTAAAATTCAAATGAAATATTGATGTGCATTGCAAGGCCACACCCAGTCGTCGCCTTTATTTTCCACCTTGACTGTTTTGCTCTAATTCTTACTGCTGAAGCTTGAATAGCACAGCACACAGCTGAATATTTTCAATAATCAAGAAACCCGGTCAGTATAATGATTGCTCAGTCAGACTGTGAAGAAGAAGCTGACTACAATTCCAAACCTTCAGTCAGGTCGCTCCCTTTCAAGTGACTCTTCCTTTAAGAAAAAACAACCAACACTATTTTAACGTTACCTTTATTCTAATTATGATGGAAACTGTGCAATGAAGCCATCCAAAGTTTTTACTTCGAAGTTTTTTTAAACAGCAGAAGTTAAAATGAGGTAATTTTTTTTTACACTTTGAGTGCAAAATAGATGTGTGGCCACCAGCCTGAATTACCAGCTTTTTATGGAAGCAATCAAGGTTGTTTTTAGCATTTAGTACAATCACTTCTGTATTTTGTTGCGTGGACATGTGATGCACCAACATGATGCTTTTTCCAATATGAAAAGATGCTTAAGAGCTTGAGTGAACAAAGAACAGAAGGAGTTTACTTGACAACTATTTCCATGAAATAAAGAAGAATAGAAAAATAAAGAAATAAAGACATGGAAGGGGAAAAAAAGAAAAAAAAAGACTTCATGCGATCTTTGTTTCTGAAATGGTTGCAGAGCAAGTCTTGGGACATTCTCTTTTTCATTGAGAGCCAGATGATCACAGAGACCAGCCCCTCACGCTTGCCATGAATTTCCAGATCTTTTTATCTATGCATTTGCAACAACTTGGCAGAAATACCAGTCTAGTGTGTTTTCTGGCAGGTTGTAATCTGTTTCACAAACTACTTGACAATCTTTAAAAAAAAAGTGGTTTAGATTTTTGCAAACAAATCATGTTATTTTTCTGTTCTTAAGTAGTTTGTATCTTGCTGGAACAGACTGGGATTTCTAATTCGGTTTCAGAGATGCATCTGAGCCCCATTAAAATAGAAAATCAAGTCATAAGCTTGAAAACATTTCACAAAACAAAGTTCACCATGTTCTTTAAGTAAATTGAAATGCTGGTCCTGCAAGAGAGGACTGCAGAGGGCAGTAAAACACAGTGATGAAGGTATCATTAATGGAAGTAATTATTTTATTATTATTAGTTAAGCAGGTCTTAGTACTGCTGGCTAAGTACAACAGCTTTAGCTTTTATCGTTATTCCGAAAATTAAGTGCAAATCCATGCAATGAAAGCTGCCTGTCACTCAGACTATATTAAGGGTATCTTACAGAGCATGTGCATTTTATACAGACATCTGCATGTACCTTGCAAATAATAAACAGAATAAAGTATCCTTTATTCTAAATCTCAAATTACCTCTAAATCTATCAAGAATATGGCCATCAACATCAGATGAGTTTTAGAAGGTGGCCAGCTGCCAGTTACAGAATGCAGAAATCTACAGAAAAGAAACTAGCAAACCTCCAAACTGGAGCATCAGGCAGCTATAAAATATGGATACCTGCCCTCTATTTTCAGTAATCTAAATTTCTAGTTTAGTGCCATTCTTTTGATCCCTCCCTGTAATAAAGTTAGTAATGTATCTGTACTCACTGAAACAAACAAGCAAAAACCTTGCACAGATGCTATCTTGCTCTAATTCAAAATTATCAACTAAAACACAGCTTACCGTGCTTATGGATAAAGGCAAGCCCTTGCAGGATCTGATACATAATATTCCTAACTGTGGACTCAGGAAACAGTTTGTTTCTATAGGATAAAAAGAGAAAAAAGGAAGAAATAAATGTTAATTGTTAAGTTCACACATTAGCTTATGCTGTTTTATGAACTGAAGATAAAAGGTAACAATGACAATAAACCTACTAGATACATTTTAAGCACTCACAAGTAATTTATTGCACAGTATTTTTAAAACAGTGAATTAAAAAAAAAAACAAAAAACAAAAAAAAAACGTTGGCCAAACTGAACAAATCCTAACATGAACAGGTCATCAGGCAAGTTCATCAAGACAGCAACGGGTCATGTTAATTCCCAAATTCTTCTGGCCCCTCTTCAAACAGCTGATGTGCTACTTTTTTCTCTTTTGTTATCTGAAAAAAAACTTCTAATCTGCTACCAGTGAAAACCAGAGACTCTTCTCAAAATATTTAGGCAAGATCAGCCACAGCAGGCAGTTTAATGATGGCCCCTTTTTACCAACAGAAGATTCAGATTAAGCAACCCTGTACCAACCCTGTACCAGCTGCCACTGCACATGGGAAAACACTACACAGATGGCTTGGGAGGATGGGGAGGGGGGAAAAATTAAATCAACGACAGTTTTAATCAGAAAGGCCCTAATAGTGAATGAAGGAGACGGCCTGGGCCTTTTTCAATCTCCTGAGCTTGCTTCCTCTAAAAAAATGATCATCACATACTTTGGAAGTGAGATCAGCTACGACAGCCAGCTTTTCATACTTTCTTATTTTTTTAAATTACAGCAGAAAAAGAACCAAATTTCCTCTACAGTCCCTTCAAACAAAATTAATAATCTAAACTAAGACTGAAGCAAAAAAATCGTATAAACTGTATCTGTAAGAATGTGATGTCCAATGAGTCGGAGGCCTAGCTAAACTGCAGAGAACACAGTGTGTTGCATACTCTTACAGACATTCGCCTTTTTGGTTTTCATGAGGAGGTAGAACACATTCAGCATTTCTATGCAGTTTTGTGATAATTCCTAGAGATAGTTGATTTGTGTGTTAGGCACTAGAATCATTTTCCCAAGGTTCATTATTTCATATAATTAAAAATCAGCATTTACATATATGTGCACAATTTAGTGAAAGTTGTTCTGTAACTGTGCATGCACAGTAAGTACTTCTACTTTTAAAAAGGTATTTTATTAAGAATCTATGAAGCATTCAGAGAGATATATTGTAACAATAATCTTCCTTGGCTACATCAAGTAAGATCATTGTCCTCTCACAGGCTGATTCCACAGTCAATGGAATGAAAATGGCTTCTTCAGAATGACTCAAAGCAGAATTCTATTCTATCCCCAAATTATCCTCTGGAGGATCCTATCATGGCCCAAAGGCTAAAGTTAAAACTTTATCAAATAAATAGATTTAACTGAGAAAGATGACAGACAAAAGGGGTGGAAGGATCTGTCTCTAACAGAAAAAGATTTGCCAGTTGGAGTACTTACCTAAGAATCAAAAATTCTACATTCAGCGTGTCCTCAGCCTGAGGGACATTAGAAGTCCACAGTCCCTAACTCTCAGAGGAGTTCCCTATTTAACTGCCGGGTTAATCTGAGAAGAGACGCTGGGAGCTCTCATTAAACTGTGTGGGATATGCTCAAAGGTGACAGCCACAGCTCCTGCTGTTGCACACAGGTTTAAGCCACTGTGATCTAAGCCTAAACAAAGGATCCAAAGAAAATTGAAAAATAAAAGGACTCTTAAAAGTAAGCAGAATGAGCACATTACACACGTAATTAGGAGTGGGTGATGCTGTGACATACCTTTCTTTCATTAACTGATAAAGATTTTCCTTCATGTATTCAAACACAAAATACAGATGATCATTTTCCCTGATGACTTCTTTCAGCTTTACTACATTGGCATGGTTTAGTTTCTTCAAAGACTGGAAGCAGAAAACACAAACAGGATATTACAAGGGTCTAACTCTAACAGAAAGGAAAAGATTGTTCCACTGATGCAGGAGACTTGGCTTCAAAACTTAACATTTTAAACAATTAGGTGGCTATGAGATCAAAGACCAAGTTTCCTAATACTAACTGTTACATGAACAGTGTATACAGATCAGTGTAACGCACTGCTGGTCATTCAGAGGCCAGCTGTCTGGCAGCAGGGTAAGTACCAAAACAATTGTATTTTCTCTGTATGTAGCTTCCCACTGACAGAATCACTTGCACCGATGAAAGTCAAGTTAAACTCAGACTAAGTGTAACCCCCGAAATCCTTGTTGGAGGATTCTTCATCCTCCCTTCTTTTTAGATTTTCTAGTCTACATTCATTCTTGCTGTAGCAACACAGATGTACTGGAAGAAAATGCATCATTCTGGAATAAAAGTGACCCAGGTATGTTTTGCAACAGTGACAGCAAAGCCTAGAAATTAAGGGAGATCCTTAAAACATATCCTCAAAGCTCTGCTAGCATCAGAATTTCATGCTACACGACTGTCTCCAAGCAAATTATCCACACAAAAGCAGCTGCATGTAAAAAGGTTACTGCTGAGTGAAGACCAGGTGATCTGTAGCTCTACAAAACACACTGGCCAGCTCCAGGTTTTATAAGAAAGCTATCTCACTCACTCACCACTCACTGAAAGCAGCTCTGTACAACCAAAACATTTTTTGGTAAGACTACAGAATTTTTTTAACATTACAAACATCCCACTCAAAGGCAGGAAACAGAACTGTAACAACACACTCTACAGCAACTTCTGGGGAGACTTTATGCCAAAAGGGGTAGAAAGAATTTGACGTTACCCAAAAATGCGTCAGGGATCTTTTAATTTATTTTTTGAGTCAGTCATTGAATGAAGCAAGTACCTTAACCTCTCGAAGGTTCATGCACTCCTCCCAGGAATAAAACTTTCTCTTCATTCTACAGCAGTAGAAGGAAAAACAGTTAATATGTGGTCAACATCAGCTACAGTCTTAGATCCAGAAGTCTCATTACAGCTCAGGAATTCAATTATTCCATCTAAACAGAAGGTGTTATCCCCTTTGTCAAAAAATCTTACATCTCTAGATAAAGTACAATCTAGTAGAATTTTAAAGCATTAGTATTATATAGGGCTGCCTTATTTTGCGTCTGTATCTTTCTGCAAAGATGTCAGACCCTTCAACATGTCAGGGTATACGATTTTTCTTTTCTGTATACATCGTGATGGAGAAGAATCTAACTGTAAACAGAACAAGGGCAACAACAGTCAAGAGTGAGTCAGACTAAGTTTCAAAAAAAATCTACTGAAAACCAAGTTAAATCATGTCATGGAGCTTCCAATTTCATCATATTCTATTTGCTCCTCTATATTTTGATTTCTCTGTACTTTTTATACATACAATTTCCTCTATAAATTTTTTAATTCATTTTTCAGTGTCCATTGCTCCCCTGCTAGTTTCCTCTACCATGTCAATTGCTTTTCAAATTTTGCTTTTCCTTTCAAGCTCACAACAGCTCTGCTTTAACAGGAAACAGCACAGTGTATCTTCTCTATCCTTATCCAGAATATAACTGTACAAAGTATTAATAAGCAAAGTATGGTCTGACTTTTTCAAACAATTTGACTGTGAATCAGTTCTTTCATGTAACTATACTTTCAGAAAGACAGACTGAAAGCTCCAATGGGTACAGGCACACAGAACAGCACAAATCAAACTTTAAAATACAACTGACTGCTTAGAGTCTGGACTTCAGAGGGAGTTAGGCATCCTTTGAAGATCCGAGTCTTTGTCAGAATTTAGTAAGAAATCATTTCTTATCATTGTAGTAATTTTCCAGTTTGAAATCAGTCCTTAGAATATTTTAAGTATACTGACATGGTCTTCATTTCTTGAAGAATTTGACATTTCTGTTTGCTTAAGCAGTGTTTTTGCAATTAACATCTTGTCCTGCCAGCCACCAGTCCATTTCCATGCTTAATAATGGGTGGCATGAACACGTAAGCTAACACACTATCACCTTCTGGTTTGTTCTGAAATATTTCAGTTTCCATCGTGCTGCAAAACAAAAATCAAAAGTGTTTCTGGCAAGGTTTGGTGCAGGAAAAAGATTCTCAGCACAGAGAATTTAGGAAGTTGCTGAAGCCAGCAACTGACTGTTCATACCAAACAACACCACGCTGAAAGCTCTTTGGACAAGCACGTCCCTGGGTCACAGCTGGTATTGCAGGAAAGCAACTGCAATGCAATGGCTCTTGCCACAGCCAGGACAACCAAGTCATGTACAAACTGAAGTCAGTACTGAAGTGGCAGAGAAAGAATGAGAAAATCAATGGATTTAAGGAATTTTAAGAAAAAAATTAAGCTGAAGCAACTAATAAGTAATAGAATATAAAGATAATAGACACATCAGATCTCATTGTCCATTGCCGCTGCAGTGCTAACACGACACTGGAAATCAGACTGTGAAATGTACCTTCCATGTAAGCAGCAGGGAAGGAGCTACAGACTCCAAGCAGCATTGCGGAATAATCTAAATAATAAACACTGTGTGTGTCTGACAGCATGCAGCAGCTGATCACTACTGTAACACACCTACAGATCTCAGCCTCTGCTGATTTTTTTCTGCTGGAGCTGTGGAGGGTACAAGGAGCTTGTTTTGAGGCAGTAGGCAGAGCTCAGCCACATGCATGCACGTTGTGTGGAACCTGAAGTGCCCAAACCAGCACCATCAGGCAGTGCAGACCCCAGAACGGAAAAGTCCAGACCACTTGCTGTTAGGTAACAGATGAAAGTGCTTACTTCTTAATGGCTATGAGCTCCCCAGATTCGATGCTTCTCCCCAGGAGGACAGAGCCATAGGTCCCATCTCCAAGCTGTCTGATAGTTGTGTACCTATTCATGATGAGGATGCCTTAGCTGCAGGCACATTTCAGTCCTTAGCATTCCTTCTCTGAGTGCAACCAGTTCTTTCTGTGGCAGCACAAACACAGAGCACTCAGGACAGTGCGAACAGCTGCAGGAATCATGTTTTCAAGACACAGCCTTTGGTCTGAAAGCACAGAACATAATCCATTTGGTTTCTGTATCCTTCCGCTCTGCAGACCCCATTCTCCTCAAATAAACGCTCCCTGTAAGCTACAGATAAACGCTGGTCTTGGTTCCCCACCAGAAGGGATGGCTTTCATCTTTTCATGATCCCCCAGTCCTCTCCTGCTGGAGCTGGGGCACCTGCCAGCAAGCCTGCAGCAGCCCTAACCGCACCTACCAGTGCTCAACGCAGAGGCTGAAGTCTCACAGCTTTCTTACATACCCTCATCTCATCTCCTTGCTGCCCTTATTTCCCAAACCGTACATCGCTTTCACAAAGCACAGCCCGGTCCCCACTGGCCCTTCCCCAGTGCTCAGAGGACAGCGGCGTGCCCAGCTCACGGCTCCCGCCCGCTGCACGCTGCAGCCGGGGCACCGCCGCCTCTCCCCGCCTCGCCCCCTTCCACAGAGCCCCGCGGGCGTGTAGAGGGGTCACGTTGTTCGAGCTCTGTAACCACCAGCAGCGCAGAGCCACCAGCCCGCACGGGCACCGCGGCCCGGGGAGGCGCCAGGCCGCCGCCATTTCCCCCTCATGGGCAACGCGGAGCGAGGGAGGGGCGGGCGGGGGGGAGCAGCCCCGGCACGGGCAGCGGCGTGCGGAGCCCGTGTAGGCGGATCCTGCGGTGACAGGCGCCGATTTATGAAGACATTCGTGCAAGAGGCTGTGGATGGGCTCCAGAAGGATCCCCGGGCTGCACAGACCTCAACAGAGGCTGAGCTCTGGAGCAGCCACGTTTGTCACAGGAGCGCAGAACGGCGGGGCCTCAGAGCCCACCAGCCCCGGCCCCTGCCCACCGCCCACCCGGCCCCTCCAGCCCGGCCCTGTGCGCCCTGGGACGGCACCCACAGCTCTCTGGGCTGCGGGAGAGAAGCAAGAGTGACATTCCCTTCCACGGGCCCGCGCGGCCAGCTGCAGCCCTGCCTGCTGATTTATAGGGGACTGCTGCTGCAGGGCACCCCTGCACGGCTGTGGGGCAGTGCCCCGTGTTCCTGCTGCCAGGGCAGGCTTCATTAAAAGCAGCCGAGTGTATGGGCACTGCTGGGCACAGCATCTCAGGGCCTCGACAGCTCGGCGTCCCAGCTGCTCAGCCAGCCCCAGCTCTGCCCCATCCCTCACAGCGGTCCCACAGCTCCTCGGAAACAGATAAGGGCTCAGGGTCATGTGGGAAGACACAGACAGGTGAGATTTCTTCCTGAAAAAAACATTGCACGGATTGGCAGGTGACACTCGTCCTGCTTAAGGGGACGTGGTGGAGTACAGACAGCATGTAATAAACCTTTCTGATGAGCTGGGTGGACGCGGGACCACGAGACGGGCATGGCTTCAGCAGCACTGCTCTCTGTAACAGCGGCACTGCCGTGTCACAGCCACACTGCTCCACAGCCGCAGCGCTGCCCTATGACCCCGGCACTGCCCTACGGCAGCGGCACTGCCCTATAACCGCGGCACTGCCGTATGGCAGAGACACTGCCCGATAACCCCAGCACTGCCCTATAACCATGGCTCTGCCCTATGGCAGCGGCACTGCCCCATAACCCCGGCACTGCCCTATAGCGGTGACACTGCCCTATAACCGTGGCTCTGCCCGCCCTGTCCCCTCCCAGCGTTACTTCACCGTAACCGCTGCGGCGCTGGGCCCGTCCCCGGCCGCGCTCGGCCCGAGAGGTACTCACGCATCGTAAGGCCATCGGGCGCTCCGCTGGGCCAGCAGAAGGGCCGGGCCGAGCTCCGCAGCCCCTTCCGGGCCCGGGGCGGGAGCCGGGCCCAGCAGCGCGCAGCCCCCCGCGGCGGAACTGGCGCCGTCCAGCGGCGGCGGAGGCTCTGTCGGGATGGCCTCCCGGCCGGGACTACACTTCCCAGCAGCCCCCGCTCCGCCTCCCGCTCGGATTGGCCGGAGCGGCGCCCCGCGCGGACTGCATTTCCCAGCAGGCGGCGCGCCGAGCGGCTGCGGGCGGGAGCGGCGGGTCGGGACGTGCCCAGTGCTCCGCGGCCGGCGCCGGGGAGCGGCCCGTGCGTCGGGGGGCGCTCTGGCCGCGCGGGTTGCTCTGCCCGCCCGTCTCCGCTGCTCCCGCCCCGCCCGCCCCCCACTCGCCGGGAAGATGGCTGCCGTACGCAGGGCCCGCAGTTACTCCCGCTGCGTGGTGCGCTTCTCCGACCGAGAACTCTGCTAATTTCCCCCGCGGGGACGACGCGCGGG
>WBMW01006463.1:0-27888 GCA_013396635.1 Penelope pileata | reverse complement strand
TCCCATCCCATCCCATCCCATCCCATCCCATCGCCTCCCATCCCATCCTGTCGCCTCCCCAGTGCACAGAGCTGAGCTCCATGGGGCAGCACCCTCGCGCCTCTGCCACTGTGGGATGGATGAGATTAGCACTGTAGAGACATTTCCTTAAAAGCTTGGGCGTGCTGATAGTTCCTTTCCAGGGTGTGTGAGACGCTTACTCTTTCAGGACAGTTTTGGTTTAATACTGGAAGGAGGGAGCTGGGGGTCACGGCTGCGGTGTGGCTGTAAGCGCACCCGTACAGCCCGCGGGGTGGTCAGCTCACGCCATGCCCCGGCAGTGCCCCTTGTTTCCTTGGGATCTCGGGGCGAGGGTTTTCAGCGCGCTAATCCTGACTGGCAGTTGGAGATTGGTGGTTTCCAAAACAGTGGCACGGAGGAGCTGATTTCTCCTCGGTGAAACAATGCACCAGTGTATCTGGGCTGCCCGCACAGCGCCAATAAATCTGTTTTATTTTGTTTTTCTCCCCCTTTTCTCTCTCTCCCTCTCTCTCTTTCTTCCCCCTCCTCCAGGCCAGGACCCACTCCTATTGCTGAAAACCCTCCAGCTTCTCTGGACAAAGAAAGAGATGAAGAAGGTAAGGCTGTGCAGCAAGCCTCCCTCCTCGCTGCAGCCCATAACTGCATGCAGAGCATGTCCCGACGCGGAGCGCCCGGGTCAGACCTGCAATTCTTCACGAGCACTCTCAGCTCCAGCACGCAGGGAGCGAGCCTGCGCGTTTGCAGCGAGCAGGGAGAAGAAAAGGTGGCTGTGTGTGGTGTGGAGCAGCAAAGGGGCTCCTAGAAGAGAGCTGAAGCACAGGGCTGAGTTACAGGCAGAAAAAAAAAAAATCGAAGTTGCTTTTGTTTTCTTTTAAACACGTTTTTGTCCTTTAAATTGAGTGCCTGGGGGGGAGGGTGAAGAATATTTCCAGTAGCTGAAAAAATGAGGGTTGATGTCAATAGAAAAGTGCTTTTTGCCAAGTGGAATGATATCAAAACCTTTGTGTTCCAGATATTTTTACCCTTTTGTTTTGTTTGATTTGGTTTTGCCTTATAGAGTGGTGAATGCAATTTACACTGCTTCTCTAAAATTAGTGCTATATTTTTATATGGCACCCTATGGGCTCTACATGGAGATTTCTCAGAGGGAGTAAAATATACTTCATCTAAATTTGGGAGCTTAAAAGCTAACAAAAACAGTGAATGTATGTGCTCAGTGGTTAGTTTCCCATGTCTGACTCTGTGCTGCTCAGACAGGTTCAGAGCTGAAATGTTCTTTTCTTAAGGACCACAAAAACAGCAGCTCCCCACCACGTAGCTGTGCAGGGTGGCTCAGTGTGCTGGGGTCTGTGCTCCGTCCCGGGGACTGTGTTGGGTCATCGTTCCTGTCCGGTGTGCTGAGCCCTTCCCTTCCTGACAGTCTGTGGTTCCCAGCCCGAGGAATGAAACAACTGGGAGCCCACTGTGAGAGAAGCCCTTCCAAAGGGTCTGTCACCGCCGTAGACTTGAGCTCAGCAACTGCGAAGCTTTGAGCTTTCTATCAAGTTTTGTTAGAGTTGGGGGAAAAAAAAATATTGTTTGTTAGGTCTTGAGGGCAGTTAATCCCACAGAACAACAGTAGGAAAGAATAATCATCAAAATCTGTGTAGTGTGTACCCTGGGATGTGTGTGGATTGTGAAGAAAAATGCTTTGAAAAAGACAAAGCCTCCTGTCGACGTGTCCTTGGGCAGAGAGCACTGCAGCTTTTCTGCTGAGGATGGGAAAGCTTGAGGATCCCTGTGAGTCATGCTGGCAGCTCCGCTTGTTCTGTTTGCTTGCTTTGGGACCGGTGGCCCCAGGAAGGTGTGTGGTTGGCAGAGCAGGCTCACGCTGCAGCTTCCCAGTGGGGCAGGTCCTCCCAGCGCCCACCCATCTGTGCTGCTGGCTGCTGGCGTGGGCACAGCCACAGCTCTGAGCTCAGAGGGTGCATTTCTGAACCAGGAGGGAGAGATGAGGAACAGGGTGGTGGGGCAGCAAGCAGCAACAGCTGCCTCGGAGATGGGGAGAACAGGGTAGGTGTCCCCAGTGCTTTCTGACGTGTGCACATCACTCTGACACTGGGATGGCCCAGTCCGTGCCCAGGGCATTGCCAGCCTCAGACCCACTGCAGGGCCCTTTTTCCAGGGGCACCTGCTGCCCTGCCCTCTGTGTGCAGCTCTGCGCTGCTCTTGTCCTAAGCACACCAGTGCTCAACGTTCCAGCTAAAATAAGTGAGGGAAGTTGGCTTAAGCAGAGCACAGCTTGCTCCATTGACATTTAAATGGCAGGGAGCTGCTTTGCCTTTTGCAGTGTGTGGGTGGAAGTCAATGATGCTGTTAACTGGTGTGGATCAGTCATCCCCCTTAGATGATGCCCGACAGCCTCAAATCATCGAACACCAACATAAGGAGGGCACCTGGCCCTGGTGTGACCACAGCTCCGGGACATGGTTATAGGAGGAGATTGTTTCCTATGCAAGAACGACAGCTTTGTGATAGCAAAGATACATCAGCAGACTGCCCTGAGCTGGAAAATAAGGGACCAAAGCTGAACGAAGGACTGTGCAATTGGAGCATCCACAACATTTTCCTATTCCCATGATCTGTCAGGCTGCAGAAATCCCCTAAGGAGCATTCCCTGCCATGGGAATCAATTGAAATGGAAATGGCAATTATATGTTTGAGAGGAATCCTTCTCTGGCAGAGAGGAGCCAGGCAGCTCAGCACTCTTTCCTCTCTGATTTAGGTGTCTCTGGGTTATTATTATTTTTGTCTTTTCTCCTCCAACAACACGTTGTTTGAGGGGAAGGCTTCCATAGTTGAAGTCTTCGGATTGCTAGGAAGTTTTGGGGAAGGCTTTGCCCCTTAAAAGTGGAGCTGGTAGGAGCTGGAGGCCGGATCTCGCCGTGCTGTTGGTGCTGCCGGCAGCGTGTCGGTGTTTGCAGGCACGCAGCGTGTGACGCAGCCGGGCTCGGTGTCTGCTGGCCGCCGTCCTGCCAGCGGCCGGCTCTGCTGCCCGCGGGAGGAGCTGAGTGGTTTGGTGAAAGCTCTTGTTCGGCCTGAATGTGCTGAAGTGGGGCTTTGGGGAAAAAAAGAGAGAGAGAGGCCATTTATAAACAGTGCAATTTAGTTGGCCAGTTGCTTTGTTTTCCTTTGGCTGTTGTGTCAGATATTTGTGGTTGGATACAAGCTTGCCTTCTCCTTCTGCTGAATCTCACAGCGCAGTTGGAGCCCTGTGTTTAACGCTGCAAATTCTTACCGCAGGGAAAAATACTTACGGGGAGAAAATGTATCTAAAGTCACATCTGTGTTAGTCATCGGCTTTTTCTTGCTGCATCTGATAATCGAGTGAGAAGGAAACAGTTCTGTCGTAAAGGATAGGGTTTGTGGGTTTTCCCAACATGAAAGACATTATGGAAAATAGCTGTCTTCCAGTAAATTTTCTTGATGAATAAAAAAGAACAAATTCATTGGCAAATTTTCTGTAGATTTTCTTTTGTTTTTCATACCATTCCTCAAACTTTATATTGTTTCCGTTGGAAGCTCTGACTGGGGCCATCGCATACAGTAAATTACAACTGCGGACTGCAGACGGGAATGCGCATCTTTTGGATTTTGCTTTTTAGCCAGAAAAGAAAGAGAGCAGCTGCTCGTGGTGATTTCTTGTTCTCCGTCTCTGCTTTTGCCTTGCTCCACGCCGGTGCGTGTGCCATGCGGTGAAAGGCCCTGTGTGGGCACTGAAGGATGCCACTTCTTCACCCTGCCAACCCTCCGAGCTCCTTGGAAACTACTTCTAATGTAAACATTATAAAGATATTGCTCAGTGCTGCTAATTTATCACTTCTACCAGATGGGTAGTAAGTAGCCTATTAACATTCACAAAGTGAGTGTCCAATTCCTTCACATTTCTAAACACATCACCCTGGGATTCTTAAGATTTATGGTGTGGCGTTTTCCCATGTTCCGAGCTCTTTCCTGCAGCCCTTGGTTCTGCTGAGGTGTGCAGGGCCGGTGGGCAGCCTACAGCAAACCCCGTGCTCAGGTGGCTTTGGAGCACAGGAGGACAGACCGCGATGTAGGGAATGGCAATGTGACAGGGCCTGAGCTTGAGTCTTTCTTTTTGTTCCTCTACCCAAAATCCAAATTATTTCAATGCTCCCACGTATTGAGGAGCATTATGCCATTGTGGCTGAAGTAGCTATGAGGTCAAATATGAAAATGTGTGGTACAGGAAAAGGGAGTTGTGTGCTTTGTTCCTTGTAGGTCTGTCTGAAGATGAGTGGGTTTTTGAGCCCAGTTATGAGATACCTTCAGTATCTCCATTCTCCTAATAGCACCGCTTTCTCCTGCTCACTCCTTTTCTCCCCTCCCCCAAATCCCAAGCCCCTTTGTCTGCCCCACAGAACAACTTCTCTGTCTTTATGGGATAATTAGTGTGGACAATTGCTGCTTTTCCCATTGGGTTTGAGGTGCAGTGAGCCATGAAGGGATCTGTAATGACATGAAAAGTCACTGGAGGCGCGGATGGTGGCTGAATAGCAACAGTTACCTCTCTGAATAGATTAAATTAAAAAAAAAAAAAACACAAAGCTTTGTGTTGGGCTGGGGGAAGGGAGGATTCACTAATCTTTTTGTACATGACAATGTGTTTTTGTATCTCGGCAGCTCAAGGAAGAAATCAGGCGGGGCTTTGCCGGACTGGAGGACCCATTGGCAGGGCTCCTGGACATGCTGGAGAGCAGCAGCGATTGGAAGGGGAGAGGGCATTCCCTCGGGTATTGCATCAGCAGTGAGCTGCAGCTTTGGATGAAAGAGCATCCTGCTGTTCAACAGGTTAGAAAAGGAGAGAGCAAGAATGCTGGGGGAAAGGAGGGGACAATTCATTTTAATGTCCCTCAAGTGTTCCCAATTTCACTTAGTTCCATAGCCGGGTGTCTTCTCTGCTGCCTCGTACAGACTTGGTGTGACACAGTGTAAAATTCTTACTGAGTTATTGTGATCTGGTGATGCTGGCCTGAAAATGAAATAACAGTAGAAGCTCTGTTTCCCCTTCCAAGTTGGGATTTCCATCTTTCCAGATCAAACCATTTTGATCAAGCGTGGATCGTACAGCCTTTGCTGGCTGGAGGCGTTCCCACTGGAGCTCGCATCACTGCTGTCGGGATAAACCCAACTGCAGTAATCTGCTCTGCATATCCTTCCAGTTCTGCAAATAGAAGCCAGTTACCGTATGATTGCTTAACTCCTACCATCTGGTGGGGAGCTTTTATCATTGGGAATGCAGAAAATGGTAGCAGTACGACTTCTCAGCAGCTGAATGATTAGCTTTGTAATGTTGGGTCATCAGATTATATGTCCTAATGTTTACCATTCCTTATGCCATCATGTATTCTGACTTCCCAAGATTTTCCCTTTTTTCTGTGCTTTTACCTTTGAACTGTAAGATACTTTCATGTTTATGTTGTTTAATTTCCCATTTTTCCAAATGGCTCTCTTTAGTTGTTGAGCTCTGTTTAGATTCTCAGAGTATTGTCATTACAGTATTGCAAAATGCAGTGAAGTGCTACTGGCACTGAAAATCTCGTGTCATAAGAGAATGATGTTATAAGACCACAAGGATTAATGCTTGTGCCTGTGCCTCTTGCTGTGATGCTTGTGATTTTCCTGCCCTTCTTGCACCCAGGAGCAAGCCTGGGAATTGAATTCTTAGGCCTGATAGGTGAGATCTCCCTTGAGAGGAGTTGCTGCATTCAAAGATTTTCTGCTGGAAACTGGAGGGGAGAATTTCTAAATAGCTGTGTTAGTAAAAAGAGGGCATTTTTCCAGTTTCATGCTTTACTTTTGCAAAGGGCCATATGCCTTTTCCAGAATTATCCTGCAAACATTTAATGTTTTTAAATTGGATGCTGTGAAAAAGATGTGTATCATATTGTTCTAATTTCTGCTTGCAGACTCCATGGGGAAATTGGAGAATCCCTTCCCAAGGAATTGGCTTCTTCCACTGTTTAAACAAGCTGAATTTTCAACCGCCATTGAATTGTAGCCATTTTTACTAAATCTGTGTTTGATTTTTTTTTTTTAATAGTCTGGCATGAAACTGAAGAAGCTGCAGGCCCGTGTGTTCAGAATACTAGACCAGTGCCCAGCTAATCTTCTTGACCCTCTGATTAGCATTTACCAGCTCCATACAGCAGACCGGAACTATTTGCTTGGATATGTCAGTCATCTTTATCACAGGGGCGATTACAAAGAGGTGGGTCATGTCTTTCAAATAAATTTACCTTCCCAGCTCTAGTTCTCTGTTAAGGTCTGTGTCCTTTTTTGGATGCATTTCAATGTGAATTCCATTTCCTCACAGCAGCTGCACGCTGTGAATGGTGCAGCTTAGCATGGTCTTCTCATGTACATGAGTAGACTGTGTTCAACCTCATTTTTTCTAATGGCTGAGTACGGAGTGACAGTGAATCTTTCCTCCAAATGTTTTTTGGCCTTTGAAAGTAATGGGATAATAGGGTCTAATTTGGAGAATTAAAGAGGATGGTTGTATTCTTTCTTCTTTTCCATGTCCCTGGCAAGAAAATAAGGGATTTTAGTGGTTGGCCATAGATCTGCTGTGCCATCTCCAGCCTGCCTGCAGCAAGAAGGGGCTGGGCAATCTCTGCTCCTGCTTGATTACCCTTGCCAAAGGGTTCTCAGCTTGTGGAGGTTCTAAGCATTGAATCTTATGTTTTAAATGTATGAGCGTTATTACCCATGTGTTTGAGTTTGACTGGCAGGAGTTCAGCAAAAACAGAATTTGCTGTGTTTTACCCTGTATTTTTGAGTTCTTGCACTATCTCTGGCATCACAATGATGTCTTGATATCCTTGAGGGTGTTCTCAAGAGCAAAATATAGCACTGTTAATGCTTGCTTTCCTTTTTTTTTTTAAGCAAAAAATAAAAGTGTTTTTTTTTTTCAAAGGGAGATAGTTTGCTTTGACCACATAAAGCAGCCTGACTTGCATAGCAAAAGAAAAAAGTCAAACAGCATTTTTATGTCCTATTCTTCAGTAAAGCCTAATTGCCAGCTGAGATCATTGAATTCTATTCTTGTTGATTTTTTGAATGCAGAACCAAGGCTATTTTATATTTGATTACAAGTTCACAGGTAGCTGCTTGGAGCTTACTCTTTTGTTCAACAGGTCTTTGAACATGGGTGTTTGAAAATCTTAAAAAAGCATATAATTTGATTATGCTCAAGTGTGATTTTTAAATTAATGGCTCCAAAGATATTTTTTATCATCTTACAGAAATGCAGTTCTTTCTAAATCAGGTTTTGGAAAGCTCTAAGTTTTTTGGTGGAATTATTTTTCTGTTCTTTCTTCCACAGAAAACTTCACTTGCTAGTCATTGCAAGTGTAAAGAGCAGGAAACCTCAGCTGGTGATTATCCTCAGCCATAACTTTCTTCTAGTTTTGTTTTGTTGCCAGAAGGATGAATAGAATTATCTTCAAGAATAATAGGAAATCTTTTATTCCCCTTCGGGACTGATCATACCGAAGTTCACAGCAACTAAGCCGAAAAAACCTGGAGTGAGGGCTCCCAACACTTGCAGTGGGCTGTGGCTTGCTTTTTCACCCTGTGCTTCCCCATCTTTCAGATGGGACAGTGAAGCAGATTCAAATGGAAGTTTTTTAGCTCTTCTGTGTCTCACCTGAAAGGACAGATGTCCTTATAAGTCCTTGCTCTCATCGTTTCTTTTCCTTCCCACTTGCTGTGCTTACAATAAGGCACCAGACTTTTATTCTAGATCACATAATTCCTTTACCTTTTCTGACGCGTTTTGTTTTATTGTGTGTCAATCCTGGAGGCCCACCGCTTTTCTCCGTTGGTTGAGATTCTTTTCCCTCCCAAAGATTTTGGAGAAGGATCTCTTCAGAAAACGAGACCCCAGAGATCTCTGGGGATAACATGGTAGATGCTTGTTTCTGAAGCACATCTGGGCCTCCCTGTGCTAACTCCCTGTTAGTAGCAGAGCTGGTCGGAAGCTGAACCAGTTTGTTGATCACTGCAGCCCAAAGCTTCAAGCTGAGATGAGCAGCTTCTCGTGGCTCACGAGCCTTGGTGCAGCCTGCTGTAGGGTGGGCACTGCACTTTCATAATGGGAAGAAAAATCATCAGCTACATGAAGACAGTGGTACAGCTGTTAGAAGATCGTGCAGGTGGAGGAAACATTTATCCTAACTGAGTAGGGTAAAACAGCCGCTGCAGTGAGGAGGCACCTGATGGAGCTGCGGGCTGGGTTCGCTGGCCAGTGGATGGCACTATTGCTCCCATGACGCAAAGAACAAGCTGGTACAGTGACAGTTGCAGGAAAAAAAGGGGGCATAGAAATGTTCTTTGGAAGTGCCTGGCATATTTGGGGGTTTTGTCCATTCTTTTCTGAATGGGGTTTGCAGCTGCTGGAGGAATATGGCTTGGGGCCTTGCACAGATATCCACGGTGAAGAGGGCTTCCGTGATCCCTCCTCATTTAGAACAGGAAAGCTCCTATTTTAGAGGGAAATCTGGATGGAGGGGTTGTAACGTCCCTCCCTGGCAGCTCCGGCCGAGATGCCCACGGCTTCACCCCCTCCTGGGACGGGGCAGGAGGCCGTGGGGCCTTGGGCTGGGCCTGCTGCGGGCACCGCGCATTGGGCGGGAGCGGGGCGGCCGGCGGCACCACGGCCTTTCATGGCGGCTCCTCGGGCGCGCAGCCCCGGTGCCGGTGGATGGCTTTGTGGGAAGGCCGATGGCTGCTGGTGGGACTGGGACAATGCGGGGATTCAGCAGACCGGGGGTAATGCAGTGCGAGCGAGTCTGTAAGAGGCCCTGAATAGGCCAGGCTGTGCTTGAGAAGAATGAGGGGTAGGCAGAAGGCAAGCTAGTGTTTCATGGTCATCTTATGTTACACTTCAGCCTTTCAAAGAGTGTCTGGGGCTGCTTGAATGAACCTCTCTTGCACTGCGAATGCGGGAGGCTAAAGACAAAGGAGACTCTTGTCACTCGCAGGCCCCTTTCGGGAATAAAAGCCATTGTCACATGAACAGGGGCAGTCTGGCAGGCTGTGCATGCTTCAGTGCCCCATGATATCGCTAAGTCTCAGCAGAAATCACATTCAGGGCCCTGTCAGCTTTGATTAGCGGGGTCTCATGACTTAATGTGCTGCGATATTTCATGTCTAAGGGTGGCGGCTGTCTTTCTGTGGAATGAATGCCCTCTATTGTCCGCTGAGTTATTTTATTTACATTTTTTTAAACAGCTTATAAAGGTAAAAAGATAGCTGTGCTTAAAAAAAAAATCAAATTCCTTTGCTTCTGGATCAGTAGTAAGTGCTGCTGGGGTCAGATACAGTGAAACTTGTTTTCACAGTCAGCATCAAAGTTCTCGTCTTGTTTAACAGCTTTATAGTAAATTCTGAACAGGTGGCAGTGGAGCTGGGTTTAGGAAGGAAACAATAAATAATCTTTTTAGTCTCTGACAACCAGAAATATTCCTGGGCCTGAGAGAGCTCCCGCTCCGACGTCTCTGTGCCGGGGGCTCGCAGGTTTCTTCTCCCCTCTGTCAGTTTGCGCCTTGAGCAGGAGCGCAGCCCAAAGGGAGTGTTTGCTTTTTAGCAAGTTGTTGTTGTCCATCCGGATCTCTCTGATTCCTAAAGCTGAGTGTATTTTTCTACTAATGCATCGTCTGTTAAGTTATACACATAGGGAAAGTTGGTTCTGTATGTTAAGTTCAGTAAATACTTGCTAGAAGAGTGTGGGTTATCTGGTTAAAATTCAGTTGTTAAAATTTGTTGTAAAAGAAGTAGCAGTACCCACAGGAAAAGCTCCACAGACACAGAGCACAAAGTGTCTGTCAGCAGCACGTACTGATACACAATATTTGATGGCTCAGTAGGAAGCACTTGACCAAAGACCTAAACTTAAAGGAATACAAATATGCTGAAGTCTGGATGTGCTTAGTCCAGTCAGCAACATGACCTCAATATTTTTTGCTGTAGTGATGTTCTGAACACTGGCTCAGGGATGTTACTCTTGTAGCCCTGTTTCCTAGCGGTGCCTGAGCACACATCCTGTTTTTGCAAATCCGGCAATATAGATAAGTGTTAAAATTGATTGAGCACCATAGCAGATAATCAGATTTTGAATTTCTTCACTCTGAACTTTTTGAGCTCTTCTCAGGTCTGTGAAAATGTCCCTGATATTGCTTCATTCTCTGATTCCCCACCTTAATTACAGAAGCGTTCCTTTTATATAGTATTTGCACACTTTAATATATAGAATGTATGCACTTCATTTCCTTGTTCCTTTTAAGTTAAAAAATATTTGATAAGGAAGCCAAGGAAAACGTATCAGGGGATGTTTCTCCTATCCAGATGATAGTATCGGTCTCATGTCTCACTTTTTTTTTCCTGTCAAATTAATCTGCTGTTGAGCAGCACATTGCCTGCAGGATGCATGCTGCTCCAGGGCAGGGGTAGAAGCCTGCAGGCCGTGGATGCCCCTCAGCCTGTTCCCAAACTGCGTCTTCTGGAGCCACTTTCTGCTACTGAAGTGGTTGAGAAGGAGCTGGAATGTTGCTGGGAAATAGTATGTTAGTGTATTGCTTTTGCTGTGAGCATTACTGGACTATTGTCAAGCGAAGAGAGAGCTGAGGAGTGTGCAGCAGACCCAGAGCCAGAGTCTGGATGTGGAGCATGTGGTGCAGGTGGGTGGCTGTGTGCGTGGGAGGCTTGAGCAGCGCTGCAGAGGATCCCTGAGCTGAGTGTGCACTCGCCAGTTAAACCAGGCTTGAAAATGCTTCGAGTGACCTGAGGAAGACACATCACTGTGGTGTTTGTTTCTATTCCCTCTTCCCTTCACCTGTACTCACACGTATTCCAACCTTGACTTCTACTTCTGTCTCTCTGCCTCAAATTCTTTACGTATGACTAACCCGTCACGACGTACTTTTGACTGTCTTGCCCCTTATAGAGATGGTCAGGCTCTGTTGAAAGTGGACCTGGTAAATCTCATGTTTTACTTCTTGTTTCTGAAGACCTTCCTGTAGACAGCTGTGTAGATCGTGTGGCTTTTTAGCAGGAAGTAATTAAACATATAACTTCACGTTCTGCACTATGCAGTGATGCTCTCTGAAAGTTTGTGCAATGCTGATTAGCCATGAGTTTGCAGTGAGTGATTCCGAAAAAACACAAAACAGATGTTCCCAGTGATTAATAAGTGGCGTGCCTTTTGCTCACTTATTTCTCCCACTGTCATGTATCTACACTTTGATCACTGTGATTTTTCTTAGAGTTGACGTTGGATCTTCCTCTGCAAATCTCAGTCTGTTGTTTGTTTTGTTCTCTGGGTTTTCAGAAATTCCTTCACTATTGGTTCAGAAGCGCTGCCGTAAGTGAGGCACAGGCATATTTACCTTTGCGTTGTCTCAACTTGCTTGCAGCAGGACTAAGTAATGCAGGAGTCATCAGAAACCATTTGTGTCTGTCCTTCATCATCACTCCAAGCAGCGTTACTAGCACAAGGTTATTCCTCTGATGCTAACCCCACCGTGGGAAAATTGCCTAAATTGTCGGTGCAGACACCACCCAAGTGCACATGCCCTTGCAGATAAGATCTTGTGTGGCTTCCTGCGCTTCGTACTGTATGTGGAAAGAATAGTCATTTTTAGATGAGACAGAGCCAGATGCATTCAAAACAAGCAGAGAGGATGGGTACTGGTGCGTGTGTGCTCACTCAGAACGTCACTGCTTTCTCGTGTTCTGCACCGCGTGATGCCAGGAGCAGGCCCTGCGCAGGGCACTGCTGCTGCTGCTCATGGCTTGGCTGGAGTGCATCGTGTCTGTGCCTCCCCGTGTGCTGTGCTCGGCACACCTCCAACCGTTCTAGGTAGATACTAAAGTGGTATTGTCTGCCTTTGAGTGCTTCTCCGTCTTCATCCAGCCCTTCTTCACTGTATTTTTTAAGTGCTTATCAGTAAGCAAAACTGCAACTAAATTTTAAAACGTGATTTTTGCTTTCCCATGATTAATGAAAGAATGACCCGAAGCTCCCTGAAGGCAACCAGAAGTCTCACAAACACTGATGAGATCTGAATCAGGGGATGGGTCGTCCCCTTTTTATCTCGTACGGAGCGGCAGCCTCATCTCGTACCTGTGTGGCTGGGGAGCAAACGGCCAGGTGGGGTGCAGGGGGGGCACAGGGGGCTTGGGTGCAGGTTAAACACCGCTGTGTTATTTCTTTGCTGTGCTTAGATGGCACTCTAGGAACTTTCTCTGTGTGAAATATTTCTGTGAACAGACTGTCAGGACGGTAACACGTTCTCCTTCGAGAAGGAGGGTGGGTGGGCTGTCCTGATGAGTTGCCGATGTACCAGAGTTCACCGGAGCTGTTTGGTGCTGCTGTGCTGACTTTTGCTCTCAGCTGGTGAGGTGGGAGGCATCTGCTGTTTGGGGTTGTCGTTGCTGTGCTGACCCAGCCTGGGCCCGAGGATCTGCAGGCAGGAGAGCCTGGCTGCCAGCGTGCAGCTCCCCAGGCTGCTCCTGCAGCACAGCGTGCGGGGTGCACGCTGCAGACGGGGAAAGGTGGGGAGGGGGATTCTTACCATTTCAGCTACAGCGTGCTGGCTGCCTAATTAAAGTGTTTGTTTTCTAACTGCAGAATGAGTCTGCGAATGAGGTGTTGCTTTTCTGGAGATCTTATCATTTATAAACAGACTGTTAAAAATAGGGTCATTTTACACAAAATTTGTTTGTGGAGTGAGACAATTCAAAACATGATAACAACAAAACAAAATCTTAAAATAGCCTGAAGTTGAGACCACAGACACAGCTGCCAAGCACTTTCATCTTTATTACAGTTACTCATATCTCTTCTCTTATTATTCCTATTATAAACATGCTGATTTTATCTAAGTTTTCCTCCCTATTCAGCCAGCCAGCCCACGAAACTGCACCCAGCCTGGCTGCTGGTGCTCAGGTCACACGTCACCGTCCCAGGGGCTGTGTGCAGGGCAGGAGCTGCTGCCCCATGGCACTGCTGCAAGGGTCCCATCTCTCCATCCCCTACTGCTGTTGGATGACATTAAAATGGAGCTGAAACCCGGCTCTTGGGAGCTGCTTGAAGTGGGGGAGTGCTGGCAGCAGCACGGCACGCTCTGTGCTGGCAGCTCTGCCCCAGCAGGGTTTGGAGGTGGGCATCTCCCCGCACGCTGGCTGAACAGCATCGCTCCCACACACCCAGCAGGAAGGGTGAACCTGGGCTCACACGGTGTGTGCTCATCTGATTGAGTCACCCGTGCTGCTAATGGAGATGGAGATAAAACCACGCCGTTCAGATAGGGATTCTGCAATTAGCTTAATCTGAACACACGTGTGAACATTAAAAAGCTGCTAGGGAAACCACTGCATGCTTGCATGCTAGCGCAGATTGTTTGTTTAATAAAAGGTACTAATGAAATCAATGGAGAAACAAGATTTGAGAGGCTTGAGTCTTCTTTTTTTCTTTATTCAGCCAACTGAGATAGCTGGGAGGGAAAAAACAGCTATGAAAGTTTTGGAGATACAAAGCCCTTCTTCACATCAAAACCTGAAGTTGCAGCATTCAGCTTGCCTGCAGCCTGAGAGTGATCTCCCTGCTTGCTCTTTGTGATGCTAATCCGATAACTTGAGAGGAAAGGTGCTTGGTGCTTGTGGAGCAGGGGGGCTTAGGCCCTGAGCAGGTGGAATTAGTTAGCAGGTCTGGAGTGAGAATTTGTTGCAGGGTTCAGTGGGCTGGGACATTGAAATGTGAATTTCTATTCATTATCTGATTTGTAGCATGCAGTTGCTGTATTAATGTTAGTTCCTGGTTCTGTCACTTGTGCTGATTTCTCTTTTGGGCATCAAGCCTGGCCTGTTAGTGATGCAGTATTTGGTTAAAAAAAAAATTAAAAGGAAAAAAAAAGTTTTATCAGTGGGCATCTTTCTTCTTCTGGACAATCGGGATCACCTTCGATGGTGTGTGTTGTTTAACTGCTTTTGTACGCAGTCCTCAGTGCAGGGGATGTGATCCACACGTGGATTTCCAGGAGGGAATGCCATTCCCAGCTTCTGTTCAGAGCCGTGCTGGGAGGAGCTGGCAGTTCCGTGCTGCCTGGTGGAGTGCGCAGGGCTGCGCTTCCGGGGGTGACTTGAGGTCCTTGGAATGCTAGGAGAGATCACAGAAAATGTGTTTCGAGGAACGCTCCTACCCCACTTACATTATTTTTCTTGTTACACTTTTCTGTAAATGTTTTGTGCAAGTAGGGTGTAACTGAAGCTCGCATTTGCGTTTTTACTGTATTACCTTTGTTTACATATTCTAACAAGTAATTGTTCAAGAAAACAATCTATTTAAAAAAAAATCCATCATGTTCATGCTCTCTTTCTCTGAAAGCAAAATGAATAACAGTATCAGAGAAAGCTGTTGAAGATAATAGCTTCTTCTGCAAGTCTTAACATGTTTTTATCCCGATCTGAATAAATAGGCATTTGTGCCCTGTGCTATGGAATATGCTGCTCCTGTGGCTGTTGCTCAGGGCTGCAGGCGTGCTGCATGGGGTCAGCAGTGCAGCACTATCAAACACTTAAGTTTACAACCAGCGTGGAAAATACAGCCTACCCTTGCTAAGCCATTTGGAGGACACATGAGTACAACTTCCTTGTTCCACAGTTCACAACTCTGTTGGTACCAAGGCTTCATGTGCTAGCAGGCTCCTTGCTCTTCTTACTTCACGTACTGGTACAATGCACTATTAAAGAAAGTCATTTTGTGCTTATTTTGTATTTGAGATCCAAGTATTCTCACACATTACAGAAATTAGACACTGCTTACTGCTTAAAATCCTAACTGATTTGTTTGTGTGCCTCCCAAGCAGTGGACAGTTACGTCCTAATAAGTCTCTGTCATCACCAAGCTGGGACGGGATCGGCGGTGGCCGAGCTGGTTCTCACACCCTGCCCCACCACTCGCCTTCCTCATCGGCAGAAGATGCTGGTGGGGGTCAAGCTGTGAATGTGCCAGGCCCTTGGTTATCAGGAATTTGTAGGTACCACAAAAGGACAAAATACAGCTCTGTCTTTCTGACTGTGATGACGTTCAGGAGTGTGGAGCCAGGCAGAAATTATAAAGCTAAGATCTCTTGATTTGAGATTCTTTCAAATTTGAGTAANATCACCTTTCCAGGGACAGAGGTCCCTGGAAATTATACAACTAAAATCTCTTGATGTGAGATTCTTTCAAATTTGCGTAGTTTTCTCAAAGTGCAACTGTTTTACATCATTTAAAAGGCACTGCAAGATGGATATTGAAGTTAATTCAGAAAGATGTGGTGGGTAAGGTTTTTTTGCAATTATATTGCTAGAAAATCTCCTCCTTAGCTAAGTTTGTCCAAACACTTTCCTTTCTCTCTGTCTGCCAGACAACCTGGCCTTTACTTTTACACTAGGACATGCTGCTGCTCACAGTGTGCAGTGTTGCCATGAGTGGTCTTGTACATTTCAAAGTGGATTGTGTGTGGACAAATGTTTACACTTGAAAACTTAACAGAAATAATTATCACATTAGAACTTTGCATTGTAGCATGTTTACTTCACTTTGGAATAATGCTTATTTATCCACTGTGTTGTTCTCTTCCTAAATAGACATATTTTTTTTTGTATTTTCTAGGCAGCCATCCTGAGTATTAAGCTAAAATTACAGCCCGATCAAGATGTGGAGAAGGTGAGTCATTTCCTCTGCAGACTTCTCTGTCTTCAGATCCACCTTTTGCTGAGCAGGAGTTCCATCAGAGCCCTCTGAGTTGTGATGTGCTTCACTGGAGGCTTTATCTTATTAACAGGAAGTCACTGCTGCATGGCTAAGGTACCTTTCCATCGAGGGAAGTGACAGTGTATTTTGTTAGACTCAGTTACAGCTTACCAGACTATTTTTCAAGCTAGAGCCACTGCAATCAAGAATTCTAGCTGTGTTCTTGACAAATGGTCGTTACGGTAAAGTTTATTGGTTTTGCTGCTTTAAAGCTTTGCCACTTTGGCTAATATTTGTGTTGAAAATGCCACATTCGTCTTTTAGACGGCACTGGTTGACAGAGCAGGGGTTTGATGGCTTGCTCACCATGTCTGAGCAGTAGGAGATGGGACAGCCCTCTGGCAGCTTTCAGCCCCTCTTCCTGCAGTGCCATGGAGCTCTCTCATGCCTTCTGTTTGCTGCAGCGTGCAGACTGCTGAACATTCTGATCAAAGGCAGGACATAGTTCTTCACAGGTTATTCATACCGGATGCTATTTCTTTTCCTAGATGTGTACACCGCTACTGTTTCAAGATAAAATTAACGTGGTGGAAGATTATGTGGGAGAACATCCTGAGCTCCAGTGCAAGCTCTTACAGATCCTGGACACCTGGTGTGAACCTGGTTTTAATGTCAGAGACATTGCAAGGTAGAAGTGTTTGCTGAATTTCTAAACAGCTGGGGCCAACTGGCTGTCAGAGGGCAGTATGTTCTTTGGTTGTCTACCTAAGATCATTTTCTCAGCGTAACAGAGTGCAATATATCTACTTTTCAGCTGAGAATGGGGAAGTTCTGGTGTCTGTTCCAGAGTCTTTCAGAGGTATCTTTCCTATTGACATATGCTTCACTCCTGACAAGAGTGCAAAATGAAAACAGTGCAGTAGATCTTAGCAATATAAAAAAATCAAAGCTCCCTCCAGGAGGTTGTACTAATCAGACTCTTGTGCTTTGCTGTAGACAAGGGTGAGTTTCAGTATTGGTTGTTCAGGTTTGGCAGGAAGATAATGCTGTGATGAAGGGGCAGAAAAACTAGAGATGCAAGTGGTTAACCTTCATGTTCTTGTGAAATAGTCGTGTGTGTTTTAATTTAGAAATTGCCTCTCACTAGAATAGCTCCTGTCAGTCACAGAGCCAACAATACAGCAAAAGTTCCAGTGGAGACGCAATGGTTGCAGGCTTAGTTTTGAAAGAAGATGACAGGGAATTGCTGGCTTTCTCTTTCTTTAAAATAAGCCTCTGGCCTTGCTGCAGTCATTGACTGGGAAATGTGTGTGGTTGTATTGTTGGTTTTTTCCTGTAACTCAGAAAAGGCAGGGGACTGTTCTTACCAACACTTACCAAACCCTGATATCTCTGCTGTTAAGGATCTACTATTTGCAAAACCGTAGGCAATTCCATGAAAGCTTTTTTTCTTATTTTGTGCATTTGCTTACAGACAATATCAAGGTCTGTCCAGGTACAAGCCAGAAAAATTGAACCGCAAAATGCTAAGCAAGCTGGTCTTCAGACTGCTAGAGCGATTTAACGTAGATCCAGGTATGTGATATTGAACATATTCCAGTGTTATCTCACCAGTAAAGAACAGATGAAGTCAATTTGTCTTCTTCCATGTTCAGCGAGGAATCTCTGCTGTAATTTATCACGGGTAGTTTCAGAGTTTAATTAATGGTATTCCAAAACAAAGCTGGTAAGTTATGGGAATTATCACTCTGTGCTGTCGAAGAATGAAGTGCTTGTGACTAATAGACTGCTTCTCCCATGATATGAAATAAATCCTGACCTCAGAGTGGCTCTACGTAAACACATGATGGTCAGCTTTGAGTTATGACTCCATTCCGCTCACATAAGAGGCAGGTCATTACTCATCTGGGGATCTGTTTTCTTGAGTTACGAGTCCATCAGTTGTAAAGAGATAACCCTTTGGGAGCAGAAGCCTTGCAATCCTCTGTATTCTTTCTGTAAAATAGGGTTGGCAGCAGGAAACTCTTAAGACTTTTGCAGTCAAAACATTTTACATCATTGAATAGATCTTCTTCAGTACCAGTTGTCTAATAAAATCTGCTTTGTTTTGCTTTTGTTGTTTGTGGGGACTGTTGATCTTTTTTCTTCTCTTTGGGACCTTACGTTGGAAACCTCTAGATGCACCACGAGGTTTCACCCTACAAAGCTTTCCATCAGCAGCACAAGATATTCTCTTTTCTTGGACTGAAAAGTGGTTTCTAATCACAAATTGTGGGCTTATTATGCCTGGCAGCAACACCGTATTGCATATTAATCTTCACATCTTCAGCCTGCTGTTCAGAAGTTAAGAAGACAGTCCATGCAGACCTGTATTGGAGGATAAGTAAATAGCTTTAAGCTTAGCACACTGGTGTGAAATCTGAGGCACAAGGGAGTGATTTATTTAACATTTAAAACCTTCCCTGGAGTTTACTAGTCCTTGGTAATTTTTCCTCCTTTGTGAGGTTGATCATTCAGTAGGCTGTATTGTCCTTTACATCCTGTAAAGGGCATTGAGTTGTTCCCCTTTCTTTATGAAAATTCACCACGTATATGTAATTAGCTGCACATGTAAAATGTCATGATTGTTCATGTGCGACATCCTGAGAAAGTTAAAAAAATAATAAGAATTCTAGGGGAATGATAAAGAAGAATATGGAGCCATTGATCTCAGGTGCTCTCTGTTGGATGGCAGTGTGTCTCAGCCTGGTGACAATGTCCCAGGTGTGGTAGGTGCCGAGAGTAACGGCAGTCTCTCACAGGACCTCCACAACAGATTCGCAAGTGAGGAGTTTCCTTGAGATACGCTGAACAAGAGTCTCTCCTACAGACCCTATTCCTGCTAACAGTTGCAGAGAATGACTTGTCCCATGCCAACTGCAGTGTCTACAATGCAGGATAAGCCACGTGCTAGAGAAAACCGACTCATCTATTGATGTGAGATGGGGTATGGGCTCCCGATTTAGAAGATATCAGACTTGGGCCAGCTAAGGCCAAGGTTGGCTGACTCTCACTCATAGGCTTGTATATGAAAGTAGACGTTCATTTTCTACCTAATATCACACGTAATTCAAAGCAGCACTTCAGCACTTTGCTGAACTATGGGCCTCTTAGTCTCCTTTGAAATACTTTGGAAACTTTGAATGCCTGCACAGGAATTTCTGCTTTAGAGCGGGGACTTCTTGAACTGAACTGGGAAGCAGTGGCAGCTGGAATAATGCCGTTTTCCTCTTCTCCACTCCTCTTTCCTCTCTCTTCTTTAGTGTGAGTGAATCTAACTGTTAGGAAAGAGAGTGCAAAAAGAAAACAGACTTGATATGAAAGTACAGGTTTAGAAAACCTTGCTCTGAGATGTTCTCTTGTCCTGAGCAGCTCCACCAAAAACTAGCAGAAAGGTGAAACTCACACTTCTTGTTACCTAACCTGATTGTGGGCTTGCTCGATGCTGCAGTCTTCTGCTGCTTGCTGTCTCCTCTCCTCTCAGGACTCTCACCCACTGTCAGAGGCTGAGAGCGGCAGCAGCAGAGGGAAGTGGCTTTTGGTGAGAAAGGCTGGAGGAGGATGGGGTTTCTTGGTATGAGAAAGCAAGCTTGTACGTGACTCAGTTACTGTAGTTCCAAATCTGCTTTCATTATTTCACTACCCAAGAACTCACTGTTGTCCACTCAAAAAGTTTCACAGCATCCTAAGCAAAACTTTGATGTGTGTTGGTCGGCCTCGGAGGTTTGAAACACCCCTTGGAACTGGTAGTCTTAAATTTCAGAGCCAGACAAGAGGTGACCCAATAAACATAAAAGGTCTGGAGCCTCAGAAAAAAATAAACCATCATCTTAGATTCGTCCACCTCATCTTTTTCTGAGTTGTATTCCAGAATTCCTGCTAGCACACAAAGCAGCGCCTGGTAAGTGGAAGATTTTCAGTTGAGTCCCAGAGGTGTCCTCATAAACTGTGTGTGGATTCCATATAATCAGCTTTATTGGGGAAGGAAGAAGTCGGGCAGAAGTGGCGTGTGATTGAGGAAATAGGGTTTTACAGAGTCTGTTCTCACACCTGGATCAGCGTGCTCTGGTTTAACAAGCCTTGGAGCTATTGCAGGCTAATTGCTTAATGCTCTTTGGAGACCCTGGGAGATTGACTTAGATTTACAAAACAATTTTTAGTCAAAACAGTTCTCAGAGATGTGGGAGCAAAATGGTTTGGTCTATTTTGTTCTGTATTTTTACACAGCCAGTATACCACAGTGGTGTTTTTTTAGTGAAAATTTGTCGAGTATGAGGTAGGAACAGTATCACCCTGAGAAGTACAACAGTCCTCACTTCTGAGGACAATAATGAGATATTGGTGCTGATGGAAAAGAGACGGTAATTGAATGTGCAGCTAAAAGTTGTCCTATGGCAGCATAATAATTGGCTGAGCACCTTAATCTCTGACTGCTCTGGCTCTGTTCTTGCTGTTGTCTTTGGAATGTTTTTTTTTTTTTTTAGTATAAACCAAGAGAAACGCTGCTCGTTTGGTCCCCAGGCTTTTCCGGTAGCATTTCACTTCAGTGTGACTGCCTTTAGAAGCCCCAGAGCTGCCCTCTGTGACAGTCCCTGGATGCGGGGCAGCGCTGAGCTGCCCTGTGCCACACAGAGCTGCCCTCTGTGACTCAGTGCTGTCACCGGCTGCGGGGCAGTGTGGAACTGCCCTCTCTGACACTGTCACCGGCTGCGGGGCAGTGTGGAACTGCCCTCTGTGACACCGTCACCGGGAGTGGGGCAGCGTGGAGCTGCCCTGAGCCGCACGACGCTGCCCTGAGCCGCGGAGCTGCCCCGTCCCGCGGCGCGGCCCTGTCCCTCAGCGCCCCCAGGGGGCGGGCGAGGGCCGCCGGGCGGGCGCCGCTCAGGTGGGGCCGGGCCGGGCCCCAGCGGGAGCGCAGTTCTGAGCGCTGAGAGCCTTCGGACGGCACCGATTGAAACCCGTATGCTGCCCTCCCTGTGCTCCCTGCTTAGAGCCAGGCAGTGCTCCGGGCAGCTCAGGGTGCTGCTTCACCTTCCCTCGGGACTGCGCACCTGATGACGATGGCTCTGCACATGTTGGGAAGGGCAGTGCGTCCGTGAGGCTGCAGCAGAAAAAGATCTCCCTGAGTCTCACCCTGCCCTCCGCTGGTTCACACTTGGGGAATAATCTCGTCATAATACGCTGGGATTAACGCACAGCTCACTCCTCGTTGGATTCCCCAGCACTCCTCAGCCATACTGGGGTAAAAGCCTCTAAAATTTCAGGGCCTCCGATTTTATTAAGCCAAGGCTGCTTTACTTTGTCCCCAAACAAAGTCTGCTTTGTGCGGGACCTGCTGTTCTGCCAGGGCGGGGTGAAGGAGTCCCATTGTGAACCAAGGTCGGTGTAAGGAGAGGAGCGGTCTCCATTCTGGCCCCGTGCCCTGGGAGCAGCCACACCTGCAGCATTGCACCTCGTCCCCCGGGCACACGTTACCCGTGCTGCAGGAGTGACGGAGGTGTGTGGTAGTGGTGTCATATCCCATGTGACAAACACATTTCATTTGTACTTCCTCTCTGTCGCTAATGGTCATTAACTCTCTGCTAATGGAGTTTTTGCTTCTGAGTCGGTCCCTGATGTGAGCCGTAGTTCTGGTGCAGCACTGCTGTGGTGGAGCTGCTAGTTAAGGGTTAACACGTGGCTGTCCAACCTGCTTCTGGCCTGGGCCACGCTGAGGGAAGAGGAATTGTCTTGGGGCGCATATAAAATACAAAATATAGTTAGTGTATGTAAGTAACAAAACTTATTTTTTTTTTATTATTTTTTATTAAAACGTTTTTAAAAAACAGAGCAACAGCAACATAAAACGAGTGGGATGTCTGACCTTGTTTTTGTGAATCAGGCTGGTTTGATGGAAGTGGTTGCAATTCTCAGTGAGTTCTCAAGGTGCTCATCAGAGATTTTTGATGAAATTTTACTCTTCCTGTGCTTCATCCTTGAAAACAGTTGTTCACCAATGTACGCACTGCCAAAAGCGATGATGTGAATAGGGCGCGATTGTGAAGGGAGGGATATTTCTCTCTGGTAAGATGGGGCTTATAAAAGTTTAGTAAGGAGACATGATCAAATTTTACTTTGAGTTGTATGTCCAATTACAACTCCATACGTTCCATTTGCAAATTTGCAGGTAATGTATTTACATTGACTGAAAATGGGGTCACAAATAAATCAAAACATTATTTTTTGAGCAATCTTGAAACCTATTCTCAAATTCATTTATCAAAACAGAAAGCAAGGCTGCGTGTTTTGTGCTATTTGACAGGACTGTGCTCAGCCAAGGTAACAAAATGCATAAAATTATTTGCCATAACTCGAGCTAGTCCTGCAGCATGCACTCCCGGTGTCCGGGCTGCAGCTCACACAGTGCTCATCACACACCGATGTCTGGGTGCTGCTGAGCGATGGACACGCAGCCAGGGCCGGGCTGGGCTGCTTGGCAGGGCAGAGCCACCACCATGATGGCATGGGGCAGGTGGGGGGCACAGTGCAGCTGTGCCAGGCCGCAGGTCGGACGTNCTAGAACCAAAACACAGCTTAGTAGCAGACACTAAGAGAGAAAGTTTCAGTTAGAAACTACGACACATGCCTAAGGTAACGTGTGGCCATAGAGGTGCTTTCCTAATACCATCCTGTTTGTGTTCCACTGGTGCTCCACTGTCCAGTCGTGATCCCCGTAGTACAGATACTGAATAGAGGCATGCAAGATCCCTCTGCTCAACCAAGTCCCGTGCTTTGAATATTTCCTCTGAGGTCTCTCAGAAAAAAAAACACAATAACAACAAAAAACATTTAATGGGTGATCTAAACCAATCTTACTGTGCTCTCTGAAGGGCTTTGGCATCTTTAAGTTAGGTGGTGATAATCTTACCTTCCTTAAAAATAGTTTCTTCTCTTGAGCTGGTGATCTCTTGTTATTGGGATAATATCCTGGGGGATAATGGCTATCATTTCCTCAGGTCTTTTGAGGGCAAGGCTATATGGTCACACTGTGGAAGATTAACTTAAACATAACCGCTTTAAGCATTTGTATTTGGGACGGAAATGTTCAGGTTACGAAGCAGTGCTTCAACAGAGCGCGAAGCTGCTGCAGCCAGTGCTGCACTGTTTCGCATCCTTCTGATTCCAGGGACTGGCATTCAGAGATCTTTCTTCATCCTCTCCATTTCCAATCCTCTGGGCATGCCTCGTGTGAGACACAGAGTCCTGTGCTCAGAGGCCCTCCCAGTCAGTAGCACTGGTTTCTCCTGGTGTCTGCTGATTGCAGTGAGGCTGCAGAGATTTTTCACTTTTTTCTGTTACCATTTCTGATTGCTGATCCTCCTCCTCCTGGCTACCAGCAAGATGGTTTTAGCCACTGAAACCCCAGTGAAGGGTTTGATTACATCTTTCTGTGTACGTGCATACCATCATCCAGCAAGAACCGACAGATACGTATGCTAATCCTATTTAATCTCTTTTATCTTCTGCATTTATCTCTCATTGCGTTGGATTTCAAAACAAGGTGCCACGTGAAGATCTTATTTTTTGCAGTTGTAATGAAGCATATCTAATGAAGTAGTAAAAATAAAAACAACAACTTTTGCTTGCTGGCTCAGCAAAATGATAGTCGTGTCCCTCTTTTGTATGGACGTGGAGTCTCTTTCATGGGTATATATTTTATTGAATAACCTTTAGTCACAAGAGTACATCCTGAGCAACATTTAACACCGCTTCGATGAATTAGCAGCACAACTTCAATTTAAATCAAAATTAATGGAGCCTTTGGAGTGTGGAGGTGGTGCTTCTGTGAGGATGCAGTGTAATTAAAGGTGTGAAGTCATTGACTGCGAAGGATATTGAACCGGCAAGTGGATCTTATCATTCAAGGGTGGTGGAACCAGAGATATCAGTAGCCAAGGATTAGCATTGGTAATCATAGTTGAAAGTGTAAATAACAGTTTATAGTTTAGATAAGCTGACAATGTGTGTGTCTGTCCCTCATTGTTCTGAGTTTGATGACATCCTGCCTTCCTCTTACTTAGTTTGAAACTGGGGAAGGAAAAAAGTAATGATGTCTAGACGGTATAGCTTAAGGGAAGTTCAACTGTGTTGTATGCTTACATGTCTTTTTTCTTCTTTTAGCTTTCTGCCCTAATGTCATAAATCAGCGGCACTTGAGAACTCTGAATTATCTCTTTTACAAGAGGTTTGTGGAGGTACGTTTCTGTGTTACGTGACACGGCTGTGAATGAGTTGTTATTTAGTTTTGTGTTCTGAATAACTGGCATCATAAAAATGTATTGACGATACGTAAGCAAGCTCTTATGATATAGGTGTGCATTGGGTATGCTGCTGGATCTGTCCTTTCTGTGGGAAAAAAGTTTGTCTGTCCATTTATATTCTAATGACTGGGTGTTACAATTACTCAGAGCTGGGTGCCTCAGCACATAGGTGGTAAAAGTGGACTGTCCACGTGTCCAGTTCCTCTCAGCCATCACAAGTAAACAGGAAGTATGCTGGATAGAGAACTGTTGTTTGGTTTTGGTTTTTTGGTTGTTTGTTTGTTTGTTCAGTTAAGAATGCTGTTGTTTAAGCCCTCTGCTTTGCTGTGTTCTTTGTTGTCACTGTGTTGCTGGTGGCCTGCCTGTGAGAGCTATGGTCCCAAAGCTGGCACAGAAGCTTTCTTTGTGCTGAGTGCTGTTACTGCTGAACACAGCAGCAGTTCTTTCAGCTCCTGAACACCCTCTGAACTAACTTCACTTTTGTCCAGCTTCTGAGCCCTCTTTCCAAATACACTGGTACTTGTCCTGGCACTGAGGGCTTGTAGAAAGAGGAAGATGCCATTAATTCTTTCTAAGGAGCAGTTTCCAGGAGGCAGCTTGGAGTTTGACTTGCAGTTAATTGCAGAATCGCTTGACAGTGCTTTCTCCTCCCCTCTCCTGAGTGTACTGAGCCAGGTCACTGCCCTTTGGGTGCTCTTGAGCACCCTGCAGTGGGAAGCACATTTCTCTTCTTGTTAACAAGGCAGTTTTGGTGCTTTTCTTGGTTGTCTGGCATTCACCGTCATCCTGCGTCTGGTAGGTAGTCCCAGCTGAGATTCTTTTTGTTCTGCTTCCTCTTTTGGAAAAAACAGCTTGCAAGTGCGGTGTCCAGGTATATCAAGTGCACCGTGAAGGACAGGGACCGCAGGGGACTGAACAGCACAGAGAAATGTTTTCATTTTATGAATTTTGAATTATCAAGATGTATTTGCCAAACATTTTCATGGAGTGGTTTCACTGGCAGTTCACAGAGGATTTCCTGTAGTTATAGGAAACTTTTAAACAGAGATTTCAGGAGCCCCACAGGTTGTTTCCTATGTGTGGTACTATTGATCCAGTCTTCAGAGATCCAATTTTCAGGAAATGAGACCACCTCCAGAAGTGCCTTGTCTTTTGTTCCAAAGAGGATTCATCTGATGTTTGCTTTGAAGGTGAGAATGGGATCGAGTGGTGGTGATCTGATGACACCATTCTGGCACAGGCAGTTCTGCTTCCAGGACCTCCTGATCCAGCAGTGAAGGTTCTGTGATTCCTGTCCTGTCATTCCAGTGAAGGATCTGCCATTCCTGCCTGCCAGATCCACTGACACAACACCTGGGGAGCTCGGGCATTTCATCATCCCTCATCTCAAGGCTTTAGTATTGAATGACATCATGCTGGGGAGCATTCACAGTGAGAGAGAAGAAAGTATTTGTCCAGGTGTATTTATTTAGCAGAGTGGAATGGATTCTTTATCTGGTGTTCTGCTCTCCTTGGCCTTCCATTTCCTTTGTTTTGGAGTGTACGCTTGGTTTAAAGTATCCAAGCTGGCCAGTTACTTCAATTAAGGTACATTTGGCAGCTGTTTCTGGACACCATCCCTTCTTCTGAGAGCTCTTTGGTGTTCTGTGTTTACCATTCTCAGCTGTGTACGAGGTCCGGTCAAATGGCTCCTTTATCTCAGTAGTATTTAGATTACATGCTTGTATATCTCAGAGATGTTTTATCTGAGGCTCTTACTCCCTGTTTGCTCTTGTACCTTTCCATAAAAGTGGCACTATAGTCACTGTTACCTCTGCCAAAAGAGGAGGGCGAGGCTCTGGCCTCGACAGCAGATCAGTCTCTTGCAGATGCATTCTTGGCAGAGAGGAGAGTAGGTCCCATCCCAAGTTTCTCCCAAGGTTGGCTCTGAATTGCATTTGAATGGGAATATTAGCTTATCAGTTTCCTTTCCCAGGCCTCATGATTCCAGAGGATTTTTCATGACTTGGCTGTGGAGAAAAGTTTGTCTTTTCATATTCTGGAGGCTCAGCACTGCAGATAATTCCTGAGATCTTTTCCTTGCTGGAGCCTATGGGGACAGCTCTGTCGGGCTCGGTGCTGAGGTGAACAGTCTATGGACACATGGCAGATCTCCTGAGGAGAAGGCAACAGCAATGATCCATGTGTTCCACCAGAGCATGGCCTATTTCAGCTTTGCTCAGCAACATCTTGGTCATTGCAAGAACACCACTCGAGCAGGGAGGGTTTCACCTTGTTAAGGTGATTTACAGATGTGTCCCAGCTCCGGGTAGTAAGGGGTGTTGGAGGCACTGCTGGGTGAGGAACTGCATTGTCTGTGTACTGTGATCGGATAGAGATTTTTGTCTTATGTTCTGTAGTCTTACAGTTGTCCGAATTACTTGATCTAAGCTGTGTTTTCCTTCCATTCCCTGGCTGGTGACATATGAGAAGCACAGGTTTCCTGTGGATTCCAGTACACATTCCTCAGTCGATGCCAGTGTGTAAGATGGTGTGTTAGATTTCGTCTTGTTGTATGTAACATTCTCCCTTTTGTATGGTGGCTCAAAAGAAATTTTGTCTTTTCAGAAAACCATGACTCAGGAGAATTGGGCAGATCACGTTCAGGTGAGTATGGATTTCCCTCTCACATTTTCTCAGGCTTTATTTGCTTGGGGGTTATTTTAAGATGTTCAGAATATACAACTGTGGATATTGGAGTCCAACTATTACAATTTTGAACTTTCTCATACCTCTGTACTCATATAGGAAATTGTATGTGCAAAGAGGAGCAAGGAAGAGAAAATATTTGAATTTGTATTATGTCTTTTAAAATGCTCTTTTTTGACTCTAGCATTTAGATGAGATTATCAAGTACATTCTTTCACTTTTATGTGCTTATTTGTAAGAGAACACAACAAATAATGAGGTTGCTTTATTACAAGGAGGAAGAAAGGAAATTTTGTTCAGGCAACTAGCAAGTTGTGTGAATAAAACCAAACAAATGTGAGATTGCCCCTACATGGTCCACTCTGATGATTTGCAACAGGTTCATTAGGTGGCTGTTTGATACTGTGACTTCTGCATCTTGTACTGTAAGACATGAGTAGTTTTAATAACACAGGAAGAAGGAAGAGGTATTTTTTTTCTTGATGACAGGAGCGTTCAGCCAACTGTGCTTTGGCCTGATATGACAATAAATATGTATGTGATAATGGAATATAGAGAAATTCCATGGCAACAAACCATTAGTGACAATTTATATGCCCTTGACATCCCTGTGGAATTGCAGCTTCATGGTGAGTGTTTGCTCCTTTTCTGTAACTTTTCTCTGTTTGAATTCTGCAGCTATAAAGGATTTTTGACTGTCAGCAAACTGCCTATGAAAACTCATCTGAGTGATCACTGTAGGCCTCTGGGTGGTAACAGGACTGTCCCATTACCAGTGTTAGAATCATAGAATCATAGAAACACTAGGTTGGAAAGGACCTACAAGATCATCTAGTCCAACCGTTCCTCTATCACCATCCCTACCCACTAAGCTACTAAGTCATGTCCCTTAGCACCTCATCCAGACGCTTCTTGAACAGCGGCAGGGACGGTGACTCCACCACCTCCATAGGCAGCCATTCCAGTGCCTGACCACTCTGAGAGAAAAAGTTTTTCCTTATATCCAATTTAAATTTCACCTGGCGCAACTTGTGGCCA
>WBMW01006461.1:1158411-1192582 GCA_013396635.1 Penelope pileata | reverse complement strand
GGCCCTGTGACCGTACACAGATAAAAATATGGTTTGGAAAATCAGTCCTGAAAAGATTTTCTCAGGCCTTTTCCTCCTCTCTGAATAAGCCTCACGAGGAGATTTCTGCTTCTCGAAGAGTCACAATATAATCCAAGTTCTTTTGCACTCATAGCAGACTGGCCAGTGTGCTCAGCTAACTTGTTATTTAGTTTTTATTTACAGAGGGCAGCATCTGGTACTTAATCTCCAGAGTAGAAAGAACCATTTACACAGATCTGAGATCACTTTATGACAGGTGCCAAAGAGTCATTTCCAGAGCCCTGTGAGCTGACCATATGCTACATCTTTCCCCAGCTGGAATAAAGGCATTTATCCACCACATAATTCATCAGCAGCATGGGATGAATAGATAAATAAAGAAAGAATGATAAAAAACCCCATATGTATATGTTTGTATATTTACGCCTCAAACAAACGAGGCAAATAACTACATGCAATATAATTAAAATTCAATTACTGTTCAAGTTTTACCTAGACTCCAGAAGAATGTAATAATCAGGTTGAGTTTACAGTTCTGCAATACCGTGCATCAATTTAAAGAGGAGTACCCCAATACTCAGTCCCATAGTCTGTGCTCACTGTGTTACTGCTCATATAAGCCTGAAAACTTATCTATAGAAAAAGTCTCTTTCAAAATGTGATTGGAAGATGGAAGAACATTGGGAATAATTTACTGAAAATTCAGTGGAAATAATCAATAATAAAACCAGTAAATATTAATGAATAATCAAAGTGCTTTTCACACTGAAGTTAACCAAGCTCGTATCCAGAAATGGAACTCCCAGAAGGAGGAGTCTGGGTACCAACATTTTACTTGTGGGAAGGACAAAAGCCGTAAGTTTTGCCAACAAATAACAAACTGAGCTGAGGTACAGACCTTAATTTTTACCCAAGTAGTCAATGGTCCCAGGATTTGAGTTCAACCATCCATATTCCTTAATGGAAGGGAAAAAGATGTGTCCGCATGTTGCTCTCCTGGTCATCAAAATCCCTCAGTAGTACAGGGAGTAGTATCTGGGCAGCTATTTCTAGTGATTTTTCAGAGCCAATACCTGTGACAGGAAAATTTTCTACATTTGTTAGAAGATCTGGAGAGAGGAGGCAGCAGAATCCAGAGGATTTATGGGTCTTCAGGGCAAGACTGAAAAATCCTTCCTCTTGTGATTAATGCTACACAAAAGGTAACTTACACACACCATAATCCCCAGATCTAATTTCACAGACTGAGGTAAACTTGAAGTACCCTTTGATCCATGGGTGGCCAGTGGCACTGGGAGGGAGAGGATAAGGAGCGGTCGAGATTCTCCAAATAAGTCTACAAGAGTTTATCTGGAGTCATTCTCTGCAAAAAGGCTTTTTGGGATCTGGAACACGTAACCAGCGTAAGCCTAGCTCTGATGGGTTCAGCCATCATTAATTTCCAGCCATTTGGGAATGGGTGATTATTTGAGAATAAGATGTGATCTCAGAGAGGTGCTGTTATGATGTGGAGAGAGCTGCTATTCTTGTACTGTAGCAGAGAGCTAATACAATGGCAGAGCAGTGTGACTGTGGTGAAATTCACGAGGGAACAGACTTCTTCCCAGGGCTCAAATTATCAGCACATTTTCATTGCTGCCTCCAGAAAGAGACATGTAATGCTGTCAGATTCTGTTGAGCTGGGAGTTTTTAAAAAGAGATGGAAGCGTATTGAGTAAAGAAACCAATATTTACACACGGACAATCCTCTCATGAAATATAAATGCTGGAATTCTGCTGGTTACAATCATTATTTTGAGATTTTACATGAGGGCAGTAAACTGTAGAGGATTTAATGCTCCCTCCCCACTCACCATTTTGATTATCATATATGAATTTTAAACAGGATGGGTGAAATCCAATCAAAGCTGCATTTATAGATGCTTGTACTTTACACTGCTATCCTTGGTACACTCATCCTTAGTCCGAGCAGAACACCTTCAACTTGGGCTACAGTTTCTGGAAAGGAATGTGACTTTAATGAAATAAAAAGCTCATCATGCCAAGCCCAGGTTGAGAATAACACCTTATCCCGTTGCCATTACAGACAGAGACAGAAATATATCAAAGTCGCCCAGACACTTAAAAGAGAATGGGAAATAAAAGGGACGTGTCCAAGCAGTGCTGGTGGCAGGTGTCGGAAAGCGAACATCAGCGGGATCAAATAGGAGAGCTTTTCTCTGTTGCTTCTTGAAAGGAAATAAAAAAACCAAGACCCATAGATTTTTATTAAATACAAAGGAAAATTAGATGAAGGCAATGCTAAAGGAAGAGCCTGGGGGTCATACAGCATAGGTTTGCAGATCTTGTGTTACTCGCCTCCCAGGACACTTGATGCATTTTGGCATCAAGACTTTGCTAGCATTTCCCTATGGACTGCCTGAAAGAGCTACTGGGTGGGCTGGGAGGTGTGTTAAAGCAGTTCAAGGTGCACAAGGTAGCTTTTATTCCCCCTACCCTGCCACAGCCCTTTGTGATACCATGCTGAAGAAGAGCAGATATATATACCAAGGAGGTTAAGAGTTCACATCAGATGGGCCAGATTTGACTCTTATAAAGCTAATCTGCTATGATGTTGAGTGCATAGTTCTAGTCTCTGCTCTGGAGGGAGCTGATTTAGCTTCTGTAGTTAATGAACTGAACTAGGGCTCAGGAGAACTGGCTTAATTTCTCAGCTCTGCCGCACGTATCCCATGTGACTTTACACAAATCACTTAGGTCACATGTACATCACACATAACTGGGCTAGTACCAATCATAGCAGAAACCATTGGTGCTCATGCAGCGCTGAGCCCAAGCTAACACGACTGACCAGGACATGCCGTGCTGTGGAAACACATGCTAGCCTGCTCTCAGGACCAGAAGTGATTCATCCCTGTAGCACTAAGTGAAATTACCAGCTTGGTCCAGAGCCAGCTTGGAAATCCCTGCATTGTGTTCCACTGATCCATAGAGATATGTCTGCACTTCTCTAACAGGTGAGAGAAGCAGGTACCATTTATTATACTCATTAATATTGCCTTCTTACACATCATCCTATGAGCCCCTCTGTTCAGCTGCTTCCTAACTTTACCCAATTTAAATTGTTTGGCAGAAATTCTACTTGCCAATTATCTGTGCTGTTATTTCTATCTTTTCCTGGAAAATTTCCGCCAATGCTTTTCTGTCATTTCCAAGAAAAAAGATAATGAGAAAATACATTATCCTCTTCATGACAATCCTGTCTTTGGAATGCTCTCCTGCAGTTGAGCATTAGGCAAAGATTAGAAATTTGTCTGGGGAGAGAAAGGAATGAATCAGGGTTGTGCTTTTGCCCTGTGTGAAAATTAGTCCAAACATAGCCAAGTTAAAAGCCTTTTAATAATTGCTGTTTGTGCATACCTAGAGAAGGCTTCTTTGATTTTAGCAGCTAAAATCCCCAAAGAGCCTGTCTTCCTGGGGATGCTGGAGATTCTCACAGCTCGTATGCTTGAGGAAGTGGTGCCTGTGCTGCTAAGCAGAGAACAAGGGAGCATGTTCAAGCCAAGGGTTATAGGTACAGTTTTCTCCTGTAATCACTGTTGGTTCAGATATGAGCACTGGAAATAGGACTGTCTTTCCCATGCTCTTGGTGACCCTCCTGCTGGTATCCTAACAGCGTGGGAGGATACCTCTGTCCCATCTGATTATTAGAGGGAAAGGGGAGAAAGGAGACAGATTTGACATAAGAGTTGGTGCAGGATGCAAAGAGGTATAGAAATGCAAGAAGGTACAAGGAAGAGATGAAACAGGAGCATGATGTTATGGTGAGACATAACATGAAGGAGACCGAAAACTGAACGATAATATTATGTTTATTTTATAAACACGGAACTGAGACAAATTCTCACTCCATATGTAAAAGGTTTACATTCTGCCATTTTCTAATGATTGAGTATTATTCTTCATAGGTTTAATAGAAAAACATTTAGTGTTACTTTGTGTATGCAGTCAATTTGGTTTATCCAAATACAAATAAATAGAAAAGAAAAACCAAACACACAAAGAAACAGCTTTCATAATCTGGCATCTTTCTAAAACACATGCAGGTCATCAACAGAGTTCAAAGCTTTGCTGCCAACACAGATTTTGCTACTGAGCTAACGGAGCTGCTGGTTGCATTAATAGATTGCTGTCCTCCCTGCAGACAGATGCTGAAGGGGGATGTAACACCCCATTTTGGCAGATGGCTCCAAAGCAGAGCAGTGACATTCAGGGATCTTGAGCTCCAGATATCTGCTCAAATCTGTTCATAAAATACCCAGCTCAGCAAGGGAGTGTGCCATTGCAGGTCAGACATATGTAGCTACCACTCATAAGCCTGATTTCTTTTTTCATTAAACCAATCACCAGAAGCTTGATCTTGCCTCTTCCTTGCCCTTGGCTCATCCGTCAGTCCCCAAGCTCATTGGCTGGTCTGTACACAACAGGATTCTCACTCCCCTATCAACCACCTTACCCACCACATCTCAGGCATGCTGGATGTGCAGCCCCAGGTCCCCTCTGATTTCCAGATACAGCACCTTGCTGCACAGTACCCAACCCTCCCGTTCCCAGACTATTGACTAGCCTTGGTCAACCAGCACCACATCTGCTCTTTGGGTGGACTCCCACCATCTTCTTCCTTGTCTTGGTCTTATGACTTACCTGTTTCCTTCTCTTTCCTGGTCAGACCAGTCCCACCTTCTGTCTCACCTTCAGTCAGTCCCACCAGATCTGCATCCTACCCTCCCAACATGTGCAACTCTGTCTTCCCTCACCATGCCCAAGGTTTTCTTCACCATCCCAGCCCCAGGCCCTGCTTTCTAACCCAGACTTTTTTCTTTACTCTCACCTCACTGCCAGCTTTCAAACCAGTTTACACAAACCACAGTTTTTACAACTATGTAATAAGGCTGGATTTCAGTGTGGTGTCAAAAAGATGGTAAATGTCATGTCAGACACCAAGGCTGTATCCCCTGTAAATTTCAAACCTTGAAGCCCTTGAACCTTTGAGACTTTATGGTTTTTAGACATGATCTAAAAAAAAAATAAAATGTTTCTAGCAAGCTGCTGTCTCCAAACCAGATGAGCCATCTGAATGCTACAAAATTGTGGCCTCTCCCTAAAAGACAATGAACTGAAATCATTGCAATGTTCACTGACTTCTGCTAAATGACAGACTAGGGAAAAGGGTTGGTCAACCCTTAAATTAAGTAATGCTATCAAAGACACTTACTCTAAAAGCTGCTGCAGATAGATTGGTAGGGTCTAAGCTAAAGTATATTGAAGTCAATATGAAAAACAAGAAGCATCTAGCCTTTCAATTTAAATGTACTTTGAATGTAGGTCGAGAACAAGCCACATCAAAGTGGTCTAAATTTCACCAGTACCTCTGCACTTTGTCATTCCTACTGACGGGTGTGAAGTGTAAGTGGTTATGTACAGATAATCCATTTGGAGAACTGCAATACCTACTTAGGTGATGTGATTCATATAATTCATGTGATTTAGCTGACAGTCACCATGTAACACCATCCTAAAACTACAAATATGTCTGTATTTAAAAATTAATTATTTTTTTTTAAAAAAAGGTCTGAATATAAAAATTTGGCTGAAAACAATAATAATCTTGCAATAAAAGATCTTTTCACAAAACAAAAAGAAACACTAAATATGCAATTCGTTTCAAATGAGTCACTCACTCCGATCCATTATTAATTGTGTTAACTTTGGCTACTTAGTGTTTTTGATTGGTTTTTATATTGTTTCTTTTACGATGTTTCAATTATTGTTGTTGATTTATTACAGTAATTGCATTTTAATTGTCTTTGGAGAAGCACCCTGACTGTCTTGGCAGAGAGGCACTAAATAAATAAAATCATTATTATTATAAACATAACTGATGTTTTTCACTGCGAATTGTTAGTAATGTGACTATATGTATGTACACACATACACAGTTTTCTATGACTATACAAGAAAAATAGCAAGCAGACCCCAAGGTTATATTTCCAGCTCTGCCACTGAATATATCTGTGACTTTGAAAAGTCACTTAGCCTCGCCTCCTCCTTATCTCCATTTATTCATCTGTGAAAGGATTATCATAACACTGTCCAATCTCCCAGGATTAGCAGGAGAATTAGCTAATGTCTTTAAAGCATTTTGATCTCCTCGAATGAAAAAAAAAAAAAGCTTTAATCTTTAGATTATTAATGATATAACAGAAAAACTGGTATAATCTACTATGCCAGAAAGAGTTCCTGTAGTATTAATATTTTTTATCTATAATTGGTGCATTTATATTGTTCATACACTTAAACATTAAATCTTTCATAGATTCATACTACTAAAGACAAATACACATTCCATGAAAATACCAACTAACAACAAAACACCACAAACAAACAAAAAAGCCAACAAAAAAAGAAACCTTTCAAAGTTTCCAAGCTGAAAAAAAATGGGTGAAACAGTATTTTTAGATGCATAAGCATCTAACAAATCATAACAATTCATGTCCTCTCTAATTTGTAAGTCTGAATCAATTTCCTTAAAAAAAAAAAAAAAAAGAAAAGAAAAAAAGAAAGAAAGAAAAAAGGAAAAAAGAAAAAAAAAAATCTGTTCTTCTTTAGGATGCCCAAAGACAAAAGTTGTTTCAGTGGATTCACAACATAAGAATGCAGAAAAGGGGGGGAAGAAATGCTGCAGACTACAGTTCAGATAAGAGTTCCAAGCTTTCAAATCAAAGCCACTTTGAGTGTTACAGAAAAATAAAACTTTGAAACTGCCAGGTTGGGCAGAAAAGGGAGGTTCAAGATTGTCATTGAAAGTTTTGTAGGCTTAAAATGTTCTGATGGTATTTAAATCAAATAATATTATTCTAGTCTCTGGTTCTTTATGTCATGCTTTGACGTAAGAAACAGGAATATTTTTCTTAAGCAGCTTGTTAGAAACTCTTAAAATTTACTGGAAGCAGCAGTAAGGAGCACAAGTGTACAGTCCAGTATTCTACTTGCTCTCTGGGTATCTTGTTGTGATTTTCATTATTAAAAAGTCCCCTCGTTTTCTCTAACCTGAGGTGCTACTACTCTGTCTCCATACTCCTACCCAACTTCTTACATCTCTTCATTGTTGCAATTAACAGCCAGCTCAGATAAAACACAGGAAAATCCCTACCACTCCGAGCAAAATGAATTCATCTTCACCATGAAAAGGTTCTCTTACTTTCACCTAGATTCATTTCTCTTCTCATTACAGAGGCCTACACTTGAAGTTGTGATGTTCTCAGAAGTTTGTTCAGAAAGCGCTGACTTGTCATTCACAGCTGCGTGGTTTCAGTTATCCTCCTCCTTTGATCTTTACCTTGCCATGCTTCACTCGCACACATCAATACTGATGCCTGTTGACAGTCAAATGGCTGTTCATACTTCTATTAATTAAAAATTTATACAGCTGATAATTTGTTAACACTAGGAATATTGCAGCTATTATTAATGACATTTGGCTTCCCATCCTTTTCTCTCCCCAGTGCCATTTGCAATATTATTAATAACTGTAAAAGGACATCATCAAGTCTCTTCACCAAATGAAATTCTGTTTTTACATAGTCTGTCTTGTGGAAAAAATTACCTAAACACAGTAAACAAGAAATTAATACATTATAGCATCTCCAATGCAAAGCTTTAATGTTATTTATGTTTCTTATCAGGACACCAGTGTTTGGTAGAGATCACCATCACAATTGATTTTGCATTGCGAGCTCAGACACAAGATTATGATAAAATTTTTAGAGAGGACTCAGAATACTTCAGCTGAGCCAGCTAAGGCTTACGTGTCAGATGTGACGAGCCCTAGGTATCAGTCATGGTCAATAAAAACTGCAGTAGTTAAACACCTCTGAAAGTCAGACCCCAGATTATTTGAGCTAGGCATCCAAAAACCCAGGGACCCAAAATCGATGACAGTTTTCAGCAACTTGCCTGAGGTAATGGAGCAAAACCTTGGCAGAACTAGGAGTACATCCCAGTCTCCTGCTGCTCAAATTGCTGCTGTAGCTACTGTGATGTCTTCTCTCCTAACAAGAGCCATGCTTGATGTGTAGTGCTTCTCCTACAAATCCAGTGTCAGAGCGCTCTGCACACACAGGCAGAGGGATCTCATATCCTCTGATCCCTGCAGTTGACTCCTATTAATTCCCATCAACAGCTTAAACATGCTGGTATTCAGGACCAGCCAAAGGCACGTGCCACGTGAGCAGCTGCCCAGGGCCCCATGCTCACCTTGGTTTCTATCAGTCAACATTCTTTCCAGATGGCATCTACCATCCTCTGACTCCCCTCTCATGGAAAGACAAATTGAAAAAGCTCAATTCTCCAAGACCCTACAATCACGGCATCCACATCATTTACCATGTTGCCACACAGTGCTGGCACACTGATTTTCCTGCCATTAATCAGTCTGTAACAAGGATTTTGACACCCACAAGCTGCTGAAACCTCACACCTCCCCAGAAAGGGCCTCCTCCTCACACCTAATCATTCCCTTACTCAAGCCCCTCCTCCCATTTCAATGGCTTACCAAAGTCAGCCCAGGCCTCTCCTCAGCTCAGGAACACCCAGGGAGTTTTTTTTCAGGGTAAGCCAAAGTGTAAATCTGCAGTACCTCACTCTCCCTTTTCCATATTCTTAAATCTATGATTAATGCATAATATGTCTTATACTTTCCCTTCTTTCACAGAAGGATGAAATACTTCAGATTACAATTACCATGGGGTAAGAGCGTGCATGCAAAAATGTTACCATGGAGCTGTGGAAACACTGCAAATTCACAGCTTTTCTTCCTCTGTAGAAAGTTACTTGGGTGTCCATACCCACAGCTTATTTGCACAAGTTTTCAGAAAGCCCTAAGGCTGGCACTGAGAGAATCAAACCTCCCTTCTTATTATCATGAATGGAAATTGCATATGTTGGAATCTCTGGGCCTCTACTTGTCTGTGAATAGCTCCCATTAACATTTATGGGGGGTACCCATATTGAGGGAAAGAAGAGAATAGGCTCCCACTGAGAAGAGAGCAGACTCCAGCAAATCTATTCTTACCACATTGTGTGTTTCAGTCTTCACTAATCTCAGCAAAGTATCCTCGTATAAGAGTTCTGAGTGTTTTTTTCCTTTTATCTCCATGGAAATTGCATTTTTTGAATAAGAAAAGTGACAAATAATAAGCTTATGCTCCTGTAAATCTGCAGGGTCAAATTATCTCATTTAAATATCTATTCAGCTCTAAAAACAAATATCAAAGTTGAGAATTCACAAACATATTCTTTGTTGGAATAAGTAGAAGCCTCTCCTTTGTCCCTGCTCAGGCTACTTCAGGGTCTGCTTATTCCCTCATCTATACCTGTGTTCTCTTGTAAGCATTTTTACCTGTCAAACGAAGGTCTCTCCCTTTGACATAGGTCCAACAGGCTTTCAAAACATGAGCACTTTCCCAAAACTTCTACAACTCTACCAACAGCACAGCCTCACCACAGGGAGGATAAGCACAGACCAGGCAGTGACAGGATTTTCACTGTTGCTTGCTCTAAGCAAGATTAAAATGCCAGCAGCTAGTCCCCATTAGCCCCTCTGACTATTGTTATCACCAAGAGGTGAATCAGTGCTGTGCAAATGCTGGGAAATCTAAAGAAAAATGTTAGTGCCAGCAGACGCACAGAGGCTTAACTGAAGTGCTGATAGAGAATACTTTGGACAGCAAGGACTGATAGTTGTGCTACAGGGAGAAAAAGCCTTCAGAGCTTCCCTTTTATTCTTCAGAAGCATCCATGGAAATTTTCTTTTAACTAAGACTTAAGGTTTTGATTTTTAAAAGGTTTGCAGTCTGCAAGCAAGTAATGCTGGTGTGACTACATCAACATAAAATGTAAAAGCAAACAGTTTCTCTTCTCTACTTCACACTCACAATGACCAAAAAAAAGCCTGCTTGAACTAGAACAGATTTTTTCCCCCTTTCATGCAGAAGTCTCACGTTCCTTTTATATAATATCAACTCTCAAATGGAAAAATATTCAGGGTCTCTTTTGATTTTGCTGACATTTAATTTCTTACAAACTTGGGAAATGCGCAAATGAGGAAGATTACTCTTTGCTAGAAATTAGTCAACTTCCTATGAGGCTGCACCAGAAAGTCTTGGCACCACCAAGTAAGTACCGATAGCCATAGGACAAAGAATAAGCTTTGGACCTCGGATGCTATTCTTGTATATCCTTCCCTCCAAATACAGGGCCTCAGGAAAGGTCCTGGAGCCTACCAAAAACAACAGAGATGTGACCTGGAAGACCAAATCAGCTTCTCATTTATCTGAGATCTTGTGCCAAAACTTCAGGAAGTTTCAGGGGAGAGTTCCCCCTCAAAAGAACACCGTGCTGCTTGTTTTGAGCAAAGAATTACAACCCAAACACACACTGTTCGGTCAGGTGGCTTTTTCAGTGAGAGGACATCCCAGCAGACAGAAGTGCTTGTGATGATGCAGGTGTTACAAGGCATTCGGATGAAGTTAACTATATTTGTGGTATGTCATTAAATCTCATTCATTCTTTAGAGATCCTTTCTGCCTACCAGTCACTGCTGCAGAAATGAAAACAAAAAGCTCCCGTGGCACAGCACTACCCTGCTCAGCAGAACAGGTGACAATGCCTAAAGCTACAACTGAGCAAAACAGAACTGAGCAAGCTTTAGAAGCAACATTTGGTACACAGGCTCCTCATTAGCAATATTTAGTCTCCTGACAGAGGTGGGTGATAAATATTTTCTCATTTTTTAGAACGTGAAGTTCATCACAAACTGTATAGCTTTGGTGATACAGATGAAAACCTGTAACTGCTAGTTCTGTGACGTGTTGTCTCCCCTAGAGAGGGAGATGGAGCTTTGTGTCCAGTTAACAAGGATACTGAAACCAGTTAAGGACATACACTTATTAATCAAGCAACTTGCTGCAGCCTGTGACAAACAATGATTTTGTGTCATCACAAGCATCCCCTGTTGTCCTGGTGCTTTTCTTGTTTCTCTTTATAAGAGTGCTGTCAATGGCAGCTGCAGTTTTGCAAAACAAACAGATGCCCGCACCAAGAGGCATTCTTCAAAATGCCTCCTGTTCCCCTTCAAGATATGGGCTTTTTTTTCTGACAAGCCATAATCCTTATAGCCATTTTTCTTTATGAAGTTCTCAAAAGCATTCTAGGCAGCTACATCTTCCAATTTCTGGATAGCATGTCAGTGTAACTTAGAAGAGATTCAGGACTTTTGTTTTCAGCAACCAAGAGCTTAACCAGTAAGTGGCAAATAAAAGTTGCCATGTGGAAGGAACTTTAATTAGACCCCAAAACAGACCGGTAGCACTGACGGTGACAGATGCCCTTGAGATGGATAGGTGATCAATAGACAGATAGTCTAGTTCTTTTGTTTTTAAATCATTATTGATAGTACATCTTAAATTAATCAATCATTCTGCAAATCTTCAGCTCTTTTAAAACAAAAGCATTGTAGAAATTTAATTTGTCTTTGCCTTTTATTTTTTTTAACTAACACACACCAAGCAGTAGCAATGGAAAGGAAGGGAAAATTATTCTCAGAACAAACTAGTTGTATTCAAACATCTGTAATTAAACATGATAACTAATTACAGAGATACCTGGAACAGCTCATGATTCACTCTCTCACATCAGAGGTTTCCTAATCAATTTGAAATAACCAGACACTGCTACAGAAAATAAGCAAGATCACAGCATTTTCTAATGAGTCTCAAAAATGGATTTTGCTGCATAAAAATGTTCATTGTCAGGAGAAAGCCTGTGTTCCCAGAATCTTTAGGGTCATTTTCATTTGCATTTGATTGGGAAAAAAGTCCTCTTTGTTCTTTTCTCCCTTCTCACATCCTCTACAACTCAAATTTTTCCTCCCCTCTCTCTCCCTTCAGTGAGTTGGTATTATTGCATCAATTTGGTACACTAACTGCTAAAAATACACCCAAATAAGACCCTTTATGCTGAAGCAGCTAGTATCCACTTCAACTATTACTGGATTTCTCTATGTTGTTCTGATTTCCTTGAACATAAATCTGTAGATGCATGACTTCTGGAAAATTATATGGCAGAAGATACAACGGCAGAGCTCTGAAGCACACACCAGAGTAGTGCATTATGTCATGAATAATATCACTTATACATTTGTAAAACGTAAAGCTTTTCTGAGCTCTTCTCCTCCCCTGGGACATGAACTCTTGTTGAACAAGCTGTTCAAAGCTCACCAGTCTGATAAAAATCTACCCCAACGAAAGAGTGACAGTGCCTCTTTTTTTTTTTTTTTTAATTATTATTATTAAATCACCGTTTCAGGTTGCCAGTTGCTTGCCCTTCCTGTAAAAAAAAATCAGGTATCCATTTGACCTACTTGTTCCTAAACTAGCAACGTTCAGAGCAAGATGAAATCTGATGATAATGAACTTATCTTGAAAAAGGAATTGCAAACTATGTCCCAGACCCTGCAATCAATTATTCATGTGAGTAACTTTGAACTCAGCAGGAGTACCCACAGGCATAAACTTTCTTACAGGGGAACAGTTGGCAGGATCAAGACCCACCTCAGGAGGACGACACACAGCACAACATATGAACCCTCTGTGACTCTTTTTATTTTATTATTTTTTCCCCTTTTTGTCCTTGTTATTGTTCAATTTCATTTGCTAGTGTATTTCCCACTTCCAGCTGGGACTAGAAGTGAAGGTGCCAAAATATGAAGACAAAAGCTGCTGTTATGCTCAGCTGGAAGAGAAAGAACTAGAAATCACTCCAAAAAAAAAGAGAAAGGCATAGAGATTTCCAGACCAATTTTATACTCCCCAAGGGCACCACAATAGTTCAAAGAAACTTTGTAAAACTCATAACAGAAAGCAGAGGAAGAAAGTCAAGTTACCAATGCAATGAAATTGCCTCATCAAACCTCCTTCAGCCTAACGTACATAATCTTTCTTCTTCATCAAGAAATCAACAGTCCCTACACAGATGATGCTGCAGAATGCTGCAGAGTCCTCTAGATGCAGAAAGACCCAGGTCCGCATGCCTTGAACATCCTCACAGAGAAAAAGATCTCAAACACTCCTGGGTGGAAAAAAAACGTGGAGAAGAAGAGCTTTAAAAGAAGTGTTACCTTGTCTTGGAGCTTAACTAACTGAGAGTGGATGAGATTGGCTGGTGATAACATAAAGCTCAAATGCACAAGAATCATCATTCCATACGTGCATCCCTTATTCCAAAACACAAAACAGTGGACTTAAAAAGTAAGCTACTGAGTCAGAGGAATTAATACCTCAACCTTTAGATTAAAGCTGATAAGACAAAGGCAAAGTGTAAAAATCCAAACAAATGAAGACCTTGTAGGATAAAGCTATAAAACAAATAAAGATTATGTTAGGATTGCTGGTGTTCCTGAAAGGTAGAAAGGGGAAGACATCTCCAGCTTGAGGTAGATCTTGTGATTGATGGCACTAAGGAGGAAATAGGGAGAGCACCTGCTAGTTTCTGCAAATTGACTGACTTAAGATAACTAACATACTTAAAAAGTACAACTGTACAAGAATTGCTCACTAGAGCAGGAACATGTGGCCAGCCAGAAAAGAAAGCCATGCTTCTGTACAGAAGTGTTTCAAGAGTGTTGAAAAGCAAATACAGACTATTCATGGCACTGGTCACAGCAAAATACAAAAGAGTGAAACATCTCACGAAATGCATAGCTACTCTGTGCAGGCTGCATGGTAGACATTAACAATTTTCAGGATCCAGCTCTGACAAAGGCCTCTGTTAAATGAATTCAGTTCTTCTTGAAGCCCTTGGGTAAATGAGCAGAAGAATTCCAACTGAGATTAAGGTATAGGATATGGGTATTTTGCACAGTGTGAGCCTACAGACAGAATACTGTCCTGTTCTGATGTCCACACTACAGGGGGGGATGATAATAAATTTACAAAGATTATGCGAAAAGCGGCTTAGATGATTAAATGCATTGAAACCCATGCCCTATGGTGACATTTCTTAGCCTAATGACAAGGAGACTGAGGTGTGATTTGATCAAAGGTAGGGCAACACTACCTGAGGACTCTTTATAAATGTCTCTTCATTATCTCAACTCAGCAAACAAAGCGTAAGAAAAGCCAAAGTCTGAAATTCAGAACTAGACAAAATTCAAGCCAGCCGTAAGGCAGACATTTTTAACACTGAGGATAATTAACCACCGGAGCATTAGAAGTGTTACAGGGTAGAATGTCCACCACTGCAAATGTTTCAGTAAGGATGGGATGTCTTAAGATATATAAATATATATGTATTGAGCAAGCTCAGGTGTTAATTAAGTCAATTTGGAAAGTCCTATGGCCTGTACAATTAACGAGGCAGAAGAGACGGCTCACAAAAGCATTTCTTCTAGCTGTGCAATCTGCATCCTAAATGCAGGAAAGAAACTCCTCCTACAAAACTCCACAATGTATAACTGAATGCCATCTATAATAGTGGGTTTGTCTTCCTTTCATTCATTGTTATCCTTTCATCTGTTGAACACGTCCCTAAAGACTGCCAGTGGTTAGGCTTTGTACAGTGCTTACTGGCACAATCCCACATCTCCTAATTACCAGAACTACAGAAAATATGGAGATGAATCCTTACCATTACCATACAGAATAGAAAAATACTCATTATCTACACATTATTCTCATTTTAGGTCTTTTCCTGGATTGAAGTAAAAAGAAATACTCCACTCTCTGTCTTTGGAACTGCAGCACCAATACGCATCTTTGGGATCATGGGAGCGATGGCCACAAACAGTTCATTAGTCAGGGAGAAATTAACATCTCAAACATTTAAAAGACAATATAAGCCAAATAAAACCATAGCCAGTCCTGGCAAGCAACCAGATAGACATGAAAAGTCTTACAAATTCTACTAGAAGAAGGCTAACCTTTTCTCCTTCGGGACTTAAGTCTCTGAAAACAGATTACCTTCTAACATCCCAGTAGTTAGCAGAAATTTCAAATGATGCAGCAATGAAGATGATTTCAAGATTAGACTGCAGGAACACCAGTCTGAAGATCACTTATTTGGAAGTGGAGATTCCCATACCTGCAGGGAAGCTGAGCACCTTCTTACAGTCATGGTCTTTGTGGCTTTCAGCAATGATGAATGGGACGCTATTGAACTAACTAGCTTTGCATGCCTGACAACCGCAGTACTCTAAAGTATGGCAAATGCTTATATGTCAGAATTATAGCATACTCTCAAGAAAGAGGAAAAAAAAACACTCATAAAAGCTAATAAAGAATTGACATCTCTACATGAAACATTTAAATTTATACCAAGATCAGACCAAAAACTGCAAACTAACAATTCAGTTATAAATGGGATAATAGTTTTTAAAAAATGGTACAAAATGAATAGACTACATCATATTTTGCCCTATCTAAAAATTGTAGAGATCAAAGAGAAGCAGATAGATAAAATCCTAGTACATAGCCTAAAACAAACAAAAAAACTATGGTCAAATTTGTTTAATTCTTTCATGGTTTTTCACACTAAAAAATGCCTAGAAAGAGCACCTGGGAACCTGACTGAGTTTCATAGAAACGGGCCTAATTGTGACAAAAATGGTTAAGTCCCAAAGCAGCAATGTATTTCCAGTAGAGCTTTATTTAAACTCCAGCTAAATAACCCACAGGCTCGCCGATAAGCTTAATGAGGCCAAAAGAGCAGTATCTCACCTCTGACCCAGAAAGAGGTAACAATATCTGTTACCCAGACCAAGGAAAGGATCCTGCTGACTCCGCATGTTGGAAGCCTATTTCATTGATAAATTATGACATAATCATTCTTGCCAGAGCCTTACTCGTCAGTTGGAAGAAGTTATTACTCAAATTATTCACATAAATCAGGCCATATTCGTTACACATCAGCTTTGGACAGACCACCTCAGGCCACTCTTTGGTTCACAAGAGCCTTTGGGAGTCTTTTTACTAGAAACTTTCCTTAGATTTGGCTGGGATGTTCCCATCATTTTTTAACAGCATATAGTGTGGTGGCCACTGTTGATAAGAGTGAACTAGGCTGCTTTACACCTGCTCCTTCTGCCTGTGTGCTCACTTGCCGTGTTACAAAGAAGGGTAAGGCAGGAGTGCTTCAGCCTCGCTGGTGCAGAGTCAGCACTGGTACCACTAAAATGAGCAGCTGCGGGGCTTGGAGAGTGCAATGCAGAGTTCAAGCTGGCCCTATAAAATGACAGCAGCAGCAGACTGCTTATTTGGACCTGGCGTAGACTCAGTTCTTGGGCTTACAATGCTCAGTGTCCAAATCATTGAACAGCTTGGGTTCTCGCCTGGAGATTGAATTGGAAAAGGAACAAGCCTTTGGTGTGATTTCCAATTGCTATTCTGACTGTCAGGTGCATTTGTGCATCTAGGAATTACAGTTTCTGGAAATTTAAAACATGTGCCTCAGTTATCATACCAATCACAGATAAAGGAACTTTATCTCCATAAAATTTCATAAAATTCTATTTAAGTGAAGCTGTTGCCCGGAAAGATCACATTTAGGCAATTCTACAACTGTGCAACTCAAACCAAGGCAGCCTTCTCTATTGTGGTCTGGTTTTGTTTCAAATCTGTTTTCCAAAGTGATTTTGCTGTTCGCATGGGTGTTCATCTCTTTAAGACCTTGTCCTCACCATAACTTTTGAACTCACTGGCCACATCTAGAAAAATCTGACAAAAGGGCAGGAACTACGAAATCTTAAATTCTTGCAAGTTTGGTGAAAACAGGTGACTAGGTAAGGATGAGATCCTGCTACTTAAAGCATCATTGAAAGGCTGTGGACAAAGCACAAGCTACAGTCCTCCAACTCAAATCATTCATTCCTAGGGAAGGTTTGCTCCCAGTGCTCATGGATCAACTTCTTTCCAGAACAGGGAATATCTACATATCTTTAAAGAGAGTGTAACTGCAGTTAAGATTCCCAGACCTGAGGCAGCATCATTGTTCTTTTGTAACTAGTTAGCAAGGTGATCTTCTGAACTATTCTAAAAAAATTTCCAAGAAGGTATTTATGAAGCTTTTAGATTTTGTACGTAGCAGACAGCTTGCATTGGCACCCTAGACTGCCCACTGCTTTCCAAGGACTTGGTCCTCTTAAGCCCCTGCCCCTAGCACTAGGCAAGCATTGCAGCTTCAGAAATGGCTTCAGCACAGTGTGGGGATGCTTAATCTATCTTCCACCCAACTAGCAGGAACAGCAGAGGTAATAAACTTGACAAATTAACATGGAGGACAGTGGAGGCTATTCATTCAAACAGAACTGACTCCAAATTAAAGTAGTTCTTTTGTGATTATGTATCAGATACAGTCAATACAACAATGCTAGTGAACTTCTAGAAGTCCTAAATAAAGTCTGAGCATAAATCCACATATCTTCATTCCCTCTGTCATACGTTCATTCTAAGTAGCCCCAGACCTCCTTGTGGAGTTCAAGTCTGTGTCAATATTGAGAGGCATGCCTGTAGCATACATACCCTCACATGGGCCAGTCTGGAAAAACACAGCAGGATACACTTCAGCACAGTACGCTTTCCACCTGCTTTGGGCTCTGGATACTCAGTTCAGCTCAGGTGGCAGCAGACTGTATTAAACACACCTTTATGCACTCGCAATCTGCATGGCTGGAGGGTGTCGCAGAACCACCCGTGGTGGCTTCTAACCTCCAGTGACTCTGCTGAGCGACTCACCACATCCTCCCACCTCTGCCACTAGTAGTTCTTTCATTTCCCTTCAGCTGCTTTCTATTTCTGCATTTGAAACCACTGGAAGCGGTGAGAATCCAAGCACTGTGCAAGCACTTTTCACCTTCTCTCATTTCTGATGCATAATATTTTGGCACCCAGAATTTGCTTGATTCAAAGTACTTGAACACATAATGTAGGGGGAAAAGCACACAAACAGAAATGAAATTGCTTCCTGGCTCAAAGTCCTGCAGTTCTGAATTGCTACAAACTGACAGATGTGTACAGAACTGCCACGGTTTGCACAGCACCGTTTATCTGGAAGTAGGTATTCTCTTCAGAATGGTGTTCACAAACTTGTATCACACCTATGAAGTTTCCCTATAATTTATTTATTTTCTGCTATTGTTATCCATACTACTTTAGTTTATGTAAATAGTTCTTTTAAATACCTGCAGTTTGTAAAAATAGGAGGGAACCTATATCAGTGAGAGCTATGAAGGCGCTCCACCTACTCTCCCAATAATCCAAACGCCTCTATGCTTAAAACATTATTTTGATTAGAGAATAAACTAAGCCAAACCACCTTCTAAGACACAGAAAACCTGTTATAAATTTGAACTTGTCAAATGCAGTTACCAAGGCAGAAGAGAAATAAAAGACGTCTATAATGAAATTTCCATCCCATTTGCTGCATCCTTAAAGGAAAGTCTGTGACTCCAGGCTCGCTTCCAGTATACCAGTTCAGAGATGCAGACCATGCTCTCTGTCCCCCAGGGAACATCCCTTTTTTTCAGCCACACCTGAGGCCTGGCTCTGCGCTTGCTTCCCCACTCCTGTGGGTGTGTCCCAGCCCCTTGTGCCCACCCCATCCTCCTGTCTCCTCTCCCCGTACAGCCTCAGCTGTTCACAGGAAAAAAGCAAGCTCCAGCTCTCCCTGCCAGGGGTTTCTTTCCTCTGGCTTTGTAAGACTCTTCATGCAGGACCATGACCTAACACAGAGCAAACATTCCACATCGCAGCTTTTGTAACACTGATCCCAGGGGACAAAAAGGCTCTGAGGAATAGTTGCAGTGATGATTATGAAGAGGAATGAAAAATGTTATAAATGCTAGCAGCTTAGTTTCATTAATTCCTCTGTTCTCTACCCATATGCTGCTGTCAGTTCATAATATTGGGGGCAACAGCGAACTCCCACAATGGCAAAATTCACACATAGTTCAAGGGCAGAATGGTTGCACACCTCCAGTGACCGCAGTGCTGCTCCCACCTTAGAAGAGAGCGTGAGCTTTTTCTGATGAAGAAACAGTGAACTGAGAAAATTCATAGTACCTGTAAAGTGTTCAGATATCATGGTGATATTACCCATGCAAATAATTCAACAGATAGATTCATTTTCTTTTTCACAACTGAGATCCCTGCTTAGCACACGCTTCCTTTTACTTTAGTTGATAACGTTCAAATCATCTCTTTTAGCATTCTCCTATCCTTAACCTCTCCACTTAAATTTATAGTTGGAAATGAAAGAGCTGTATAAAAAAAGATATCGCTTTGTTCAACTTACTATACTCTATAATCCAATTGGTAGCCTACAGACCGATTCCTGAGAAATCTCAGAGCAAGGACAGCATTTCTACTCTTCCCATGAGTAGATGACAGCCAGAAGAGAATGGCATATGCAGGAGTGCTTTGCATTGCATGCTTCAAGCAAGTGTTGCTCCTGCCATGGAGGCACTGCTCATTCCTCTTTCCACTGCAGAGCAGCCCTCCCTGCTGCACTGGATGTAGGGCAGGGACCATGCAACCACTCCACTGCCCTACAGAAATATGTGGAGGTGCATCATCTCAACAACAGGGTCTGCTGTTTTGATTGCAACTTCACTCTCTATTCCCACGCCCCTACTGCTAGGGATGGACTGAACTGGTCCCTACCCCATGAAGCCAGAAAAGCCTTGGCAGCCATTGAAAGTTTGCCACAGCATTGACATGCCCTCAGTGTGCTTCGCACTCACAGAGGTGGAGCAGAAGTGAAGAGAGAGCTGTTCTGGCAGATGACAGAAGCATTCCTAAGGTGAAGGTCTTTTGGTCCCAATGTTTTGGAAGAGGCTAACTTGCAAAGCTACAGATTATTGTCTTCACACATAATACAAGTAATGCCTCCTATTTTATTATGTTGGCCCATGAAATCAGAAGCAGATGTTGGTGGTATGGCACTAGAGGATGAACCTTTTCACCAATATCCCATCCCATGTTGTTTTTGGGTGACAGATGGCAGCAGAGGAGCAGTCTGACACAATGGCATCTGACATAGAAGTGCATATGAAGCAAAGGGGTGGAATTGAATTCCTCCATGTGGAAAAAATGGAACCGACATTCATCAATGCTTGCTGAACATTTCTGGAGACCAAAGAGTGGATGTGAGCAGAGTGAGGTGGTGGATGGTGCATTTCAGCGGTGGCAACAGCTACATGAAAGATAAGCCATGTTCTGGATGGCCATGCTCTTGTTCATACCTTGTGAACATCCACAGCGAACAGTGGTGACTATGTTGAAAAACAGTGTTTTGTAGCTGAGAATTGTAGCTGAGCTCTATCAAATAGCTCTTTGCACCTGTTATAGTTTCCATGGAAATAAATAGGAGGCATTACTTTCAGAGCAACCTACATAGTAGATGTGTAGGCCCTTTAGGAGAATAAACATTCATAACATATTAGAAAAATATGTTGGTACAGTTGAGCTTCTCCTCAATTCACATGTAGAGATGAAAAAAAGCAAATACAAAGATAGTTTTCCCTTGGTACAGTAAGGTGGCCAAGCCCCAGCCTTCTTTGAAAACAGCATCGGTGATAGCTGATGCAAGTTACGGTCTTTCAAACTGTAATAGAAACTGTGAATAAAGGCAGAAATATGGTGGGAGGGGAGGACTGGATTTGAGGGGTTTTTAGATTTGAGAGCATCTATCCAGTATCAGTAGGAACTAATGGATACAAAGCAGTGAGATGGATTTGCTCTTTACCAGTAAGCTTGTTCCATAGAAAGCACATATTTCTGAAAAGAGATCAATGGTAAGATAATATAGAAGGACAGAAAGAAAAGGATTTTTTCTCTACTGCAAAGTAGTCATGATTTTTTTTTTACTGTGATTAGCAAGACAATAACACAAGCATGTCTCACAGCCCAAGAACACTTCCTAGTTGATCACAATGATGTCTCAGGAGCATGGATGGCTAGCAGTGTATCTACAACCTGCACAGTATCAGGGAACAAATCATTCAGGAGGGAAAAAAAAGGTTTTTGTCTATTTCTCAACTTTCTAGTCATCCAAACATCCTATTAGGAAACATCACATTTTTTTTCAGTTTTTGCCTACTCCACACTACATCTTTGATCCCACGTCGTGGATAACTCAGTGTTTGAAGGTGAAGCGTAAAAAGTTGGTGAGTTTATTCTGATTAAAAGACAATGAGTATCTGACTTCAAAGCTTCACATAAACAAAATAAATGGAGTCACTGTGCAAGACGACTGCCACCATGCTGGGCTTATGATTCCAACAGCGATTTTCAGTATTAAGGAGGAAATAGGATGACAGAGGCCCTTCTGTACATACCAGACACACGCTTCGAGCTTTTTGTCAACTTTCAGATGAACTTCTATGTGGTCTCAGAGGAGAGAACAAACAAGAAAAGTATTATTTCTGTCGCAGCTACATCAGTTGCTGCAAATGACAGTGAGAGAGGAAGAGTGACCTCACCTCCTCTGCCTACTGCTCATCAGCAGTATAAAGGCGTAGAAAGAATGAAGAAGATAACAAGAGAAATCACATCACGACAGTCAGATCCAGAGGAAAGAAAAGCATCATAGTGGTACCTGTCCCATTAGGCAAAATTAATAAGTACCATTCAAATGTGTTCCAGGTGAATTGTGGTGTGATAATATATGAGGGCTGCTCCAAAAGTAATGCCTTCTATTTTATTATGTTGACCAACAAAGTCAGAGGTGCATGTTGGTGGTATGGTAGTAGAGGTTGAACCAGAGAAGAAGGCAACTTCTCTCTTGCAATACGATAATGCCAGGCCCCATACCAGTCTGAAGACCATGGAGCACACTGCCAGTCTTGGCTGGACTGCCCTACCACACCTACTGGATTTGGCACCCTCTGACTTCCATCTGTTTGGGCCTCTGAAAGTTGGACTACATGGGCAACATTTTCCTAGCAATGATGCTGTTATAGCAGCTGTGATACAGTGGGTCACCTCTGCTGATGCAGATTTTTATGTGTGGCATGCAGGCTCTTGTTCACCACTGGTGAAAATGCACAGCGAATGGTGGTGACTGTGTTGAAAAGTAGTGTTTTGAGCTGAGAATTTGCACTATCAAACAGTGTGATTGTGTTCCTTGCAGCTGTTATAGTTTCCATGGAAATAAATAGAAGGCATTACTTTCAGAGAGACCTACATATATCAGCAAATATGAGTGCATTTATTATTCCAGCTAGTTTCTGTGTCACTGTTGGAAGACACTAATTTGAGATCAAATAAAAAAAATAGGATAAACAACTCTTTTGCTGAAAGGATGATGAACAAAATTCGTAAAAGTTTATTAAAATAAGCAGAAATAACTACTTTTTAGCCTGGTGTTATGGCTAATTCTTTGGGACACTGAACACCCACTTTCCACTCTTTGTAGCCCCAAGCAGGAGACATGAGAGAGAAAATCCTCAGCAGGGGAAATGCAATGTGACCTCACTGGGGTTTTCCTATAGAGATGATAACACCAGCTTTTGATCACGACATGGCACCCTGCAAATATGCTAGTTAGCTAGGATCTGCTAAAAATTTTATGTTTGTGAGTGTGGCTTTTTTGCTATGGAGTGCCAATATCACACAGAGTTGTTATTACAGTACTAGGACGATTGTACAATATTTACTGGATCCCTGTAACACAAAGATCAGGCACAAAGAAAAAAAAATGTCTTGAATCCTGGGGTTCCTTTTAAAGGATGAAAGAACAGTTTAGCACTCAAATGCTGCTGAAAAGCAAGAGAAGTTTGGCAACCAAACCTAACTAGGCTAAATGTTTATGTGCAGTTACAGGCTCTTTTAATTGCAGAAAATCAGGAAGAGTCATAGATGAGCCTGAATCACAAATTAAATACCAGAAGGCTAATTTGCTCCATCTAGAGCTTTTGTTTTACTGTAAACAAACATCTCTTACACTGCTCAGCCTATTTTAAGACGAAGACTGCACGGTGAGAAATGCCAGTGTGACAGAGCACGGTTCCTAAGATACTTATACCTCTGGGAGCAATGCTGCAAATATACACCATATTCATCAACTCTGACAGCGAGGAGCTGCCAGAGAGCTGCAGACATGATGGTGGGGTCAGCACAGTGATGTACTCTGTCTGCAGGATGCATGGGGAAAGCCAGCAGCACTGTTTCCAAATCACATAAGCTCGTCCACAGGAGCTCTTGGCACCGCAACAGTAATGGATGAATCGTCATGCAAGTTGGGGAAACAATTTTTGGCTGGCTCTAGTAGGGCTTTTCTTTAGCAATTCGCCCATGAAGTGAAAGTGGCAACTGGCTGCTTTCTAATATGCAGCTGATGCAACCGGTACAGGTCAACTGGAAGGGGTTCAGCTTGGGGAAGGGAGGGCTGTTGTGCTCAGCCACCCTAAAAGCTGTGCTGGGAGTGCAACTTACCCATAAAAGGGAACACCGCAGCTCAGAGATTTTGGAGGAGGATTTTGTGACGTGCCTGGTGCAGTGTCTGCTGGAGTCCATTCCCCGCTGCAACGCAGCACTGGTGGCTACCGGCACGGTCCCAATTCAGCCAGGTGACTCAGAAGCAGCAGAGCAGCCCCCTCTCTAGCTCTTAACTCAGTTCACAACACAGCCTGCACTATGGAGAGATTACTGTGCACTTTTAGAAGCAACAACTGAATGCAGCAGCAGCACTTGTCTCCTTAATTGATGTGGAGCCTTTGTACAAGTCATTTTTCATTTCAAGGTTTCGAATCTCTGAATAGAGTACACCTGTCTTTTCACTATAATATTCCTGATCCTCTCTTTATCTATTGATTATGTCTCTATTTCTTACAGATTTCAAAGAGGAGGAATGCATGGCCAGTTTTCCTCTTGTGAAGCACCTGAGAAAAGAAATAGAAGAATTTTGTAAATCCCAAACCAAGGCAGCATAAACTAGTGAACGCAAAGGTAAGAAAAGGCTCCTGCATGTGTTCTCTCCTCCTAGGTCACATAAGAGAGTCATTGCAGTCTTTAATTGCTGGTGGGGGTGGAGAAAAGAGAAGAGCTGAAGAAGAGCGCCAGGGAAAAAATAATGGAAACCTGACCAGTGATAGGAGCTGATTACTGTTGGCAGACTGCATAGGTTTCAGATTCATGCTTTGACTTAGGAAATAAGTCCTAGCTGGGATGCATTTTTCTGGAATATCCCTAAGGAATATCTATCAGTGATTCATCTAAGCAGCCACTGGATATCATTACTGCTCTACCAAAAATGAAGATAAAATAACAATCTGGAAGAAATAAAAGAAACAAGTGCCCCAGATTTTCTCTCAAATTGTAGCAAAGAGATCATAAGGGTGGGTAAAGAAAGGAGGGGGGAAGGAAGAGGTCTGAACTTTTCATCTGCACGTCCTCAGTTTGCCTTTAAGCTGTGCACATCTAGTTTACTCTTGTCAGAAGCCACCACCACTGTACTTTGTAGCTTTTAAAGAAAGAGATAATTGCCTTTTTCTCCAGTCACATGCTCACTAATACAGAACTTTATTTTTTTTCCCCAGCCCTACACAGTAGGATCTCCATCACTCAAAATAACATAAGCTTTGCTAGAGATGTTAATGCACTATCCAAAGACAGCACAATGCAGAAGCTCTGACAGGTTTACATTTTGAAGTCCCTTTTGAACTCAGAATTTCTCTTTTTTGTCAGATGAACGGTAGCTAATTATAAATTATAGCTCTTTCCTAATGCCCCACCCCAACAGTTCCTATGGATGAAGTTCCTATCAAGCACACACTGTATTAGGTTGTTTCTGTATCTCTGAACAGTTGGATATTTTCCCTATCGTGTTGTTCAGTTAATACATACTAGTCATATGGGAGAAAACAGAAAAGGGAATTAATTCTAGTAAGAGCTTTATGAGCTTTTTTTTCCCCCTTTTTTTTCTTCCCAGTCAAAGACATGCCAAGAAACATATTTTAAACTATAATATCAGATACTCAGCTGGACCTTTAGCAACAGTTCACTAATTTACATCAGATGCCCCATAGGGTCTATTTGATTTGCAAGTTTAAGTAGAAGATTGTTACTGAAAACAGTATTCTTATACATAAATACACAGCCGATCCAAGGAGAATGTAAATATCTACCGCAAACCAAATCCAGCCTAGATTCTCTGAACCTTGTAGGAATTAATTGCAAGAATTACACTTTGGAGCTTTTAAAGTAAGAGATAATTGCCTCTTTTTCTGTCATGGGTTTACTAATACAGAACTTTAGTTTTTCCAAATCCTCCACAGTGGGACCTCCATAAGTCAAAGTAATGTAAACTGTGTGAGAGATGCTAATGTTAAGCACTACAAAAATATTCAAATGGGATATACAGTATTTCAAGTGTGAAAAAAAGCCTGTGGGTTCAGGAAACATTTCTTCACCCGATTCAAGGAGAACATGTAAACAGGATTTTTTAACCCTCCACAGTTCGCAGAGGGCTTAATATGTAGCATCTCAACATCCATTTCAAAGATGCAATCCAGTCATTCTAGCTTTGGAGAACGACTCAGGTGCCCAAAGTTCAGCCTATTTCTAATTGACTTGCAGAGCTACAACCCCAGTCAATAAACCAACATTTTAGTCATAGATAAACTTATCATCCCTTGAGTGTGAACAGCTCATCCCTGCCAGGAATCCAAGAGCAGATGCTGCCTTCCTCTGCTTTATCATGGGTGCTTGTTAGTCTACTCATTTTCACTCAACTACAAGATGGCCTGTTCTTACAGAAGCCCACTTACATTGCTCTCATTTCTCCTAAAACATTTCCCAGCCTGCTAGAAGGTCCACTGAATAAGACATTAGAAAGAGGATCAGCTAGGGGATGTTTAATGCTCTCCTTTTAGTACAGCACCTATTAACAGGAACTAGGTACATCACACAGTGTTGGAGTTCCTAAAATAGCTACAGGCAGAGGAGACAGTCAAATGCAGAAAACAGAGTGTGAATTACTATCACAGTTCGTTACTAATTGAGAAAGTAAATAACAAAGGTCCTGACAATATGCTCTTTTCTAGTGGGGGCTATTCTCATTAAATGCAAAATAAAAGGTTGCTGCTTCCCGTTCTGATTGCAAATCCTTTACAGCAGAGCAAACGTTTCTCCTTTCTTAAGGAAAAAAGACCCAAAATTATATTAATACCAGGCTGAGAAGCCAGCTGCATTATGCAGTTTCAATATTTTTGCTGCATGGGAACTTGCAGTGAGCTGCCACGTCCTTAGGGGCTGTACTCCAATCAGTGCCCATAGGTGCAGTTGTGCAACTCTTACGAAAGTAGTCATAAAATATTCTGCCAAGAGTTTGGCTCCTGGATCCTACAAGTTTCCTGGAAGGAACAGTGCTTGGGTGATAGAGGACACAGGATGAGGGTGTAACCGTGTATGCAGCCCCAAAGGGTTCGGAGGAGCGGGTACAGACAACCAGCATGAGAACAGCTGAGCTGGAAATTTTCAAAAGGCTGCAGCCTCCTAAGGAAAGTGTTTGTATTTATAAACACTGTACGGCATTCTTAGCCATTCAGCTGCAATCATACCTTTATCTGAAGTGCAGACATTCACTTAAATTCAAAATACGCCTGTCTTCTTAAGATGGATTCTCAGATTAGCGTCACCCTCTTACAGAAGCAACTTTTACACCTAGCAGAAGCAGAGACAAGAAAGTTATTAAAATGTTCTGGTCACCAGACTCCAAAAACTGGGATCACAAAGAGGTCTCTACTAATGTCTAGCCCACTTGGCAGCTAAGAGTCAGGCACAAGGAGCTGCAATTACCACTCTTCAGATGAAGGCTCAAAAAAGAATTTGAAAAAAGAAGGAAGCAGAAGAAATATGTATTGTAGAGGATAACAAAATAGTCCACCTAAATTTCATTGTTAAGAAGTTTGTTAGCTCCTTGCCTTCAGCAAAAGATCGGGAACACCAAGTAATACTGCTTATACAGAGTCATGCACAGAAACCACAAAGCTGTGGTGTAAATTCTGTTTCTTTTCTCTGAGATGATAATATCATTTGGCAAGAAGACAGGACAACAGCAGATCTGCTGATTAGCTCAAGTAAGTGCTAGTACAAAACTCTGGCTCATTTTGCAAATTCTGTATATTCCAGAGAAGTATCTTTCACAAATGTCCTGGGGACTTTTCCTCATTTTCATTACTGTGCTGCTATATGATTTCTCCTGAAAATGGAATGTATCTTTTAATGTGTAACTTTACATTACATTTTTTTATGACATCATCATTTAAGAAGTTACCCAACCTTTGCTCTTCCACACATACACATATATGTATATATGCATGTATATGTACATACATGCAGTAGTTCACGATTCCCTCAGACTTTCTACAGCAACAGATGACTCAAATGATCTAAATTAAAAATGGCTGCAGCCAAATTTAGGTTTCCAACAACTTTAGTCTCAGTGACTGATCATACAGTACATTCCACAGGTGGTTTTGGTGACAGAAGTCTGGAGAGAGGTAAACTGGGACAGAGGCAGGAGTTACTAGCCCCTAGGTAGAAGAGGGAAAAATTACATAAACTATATTGTGAAGAAAAATGTAATGTGGATTTAAAACCTCAGTGCAAAGTGTGTGGTGCAGATTTCAGCCCTGGTGTAACCCCAGAGATAACTGCGGCCACACAAGGTTACATGAATCAAAAAGTAGAAGAGATGGGGGAAAGAAAAGCACCACTTTTTAGAAAACTGCTACAAAGTGATCTGGCATTGCTTGTGTGGATGAACTAACCTCATACACAAACACACATGAATCAATAGCCTTATCAGGAGAGATGAAGATTTGGAATAAGTCATAATCCTGAGAAGGAGGAATTGATCAGCTAAGGAGAAGGAATGACCTGTGGTTCTCAGCAATACTTATCTGAGAAGTGAGAAAGATATGCCTGCACTGAAACCTTTGGCAGGAGCCAGATGAGGCAAGGCACTGTGAGTAAGAGGATAAGACACTGGTATGAGCTGGAGTGGAACAGGAATGAGGTTTGGATTTCATCCCCAGATCTAAACTGACCTGCTGTGTGAAGCTTAACTCACTTCACTTCTTCCTTTTCCTTTTCAACATTTGCCTTTCAGTTCTATTTAGGTGACAAACCCTTTAGGCCAGGAAATCTGTGAGTGAATGTGTGCAAGCGTGTACTACTGAAAAATACACCAGGACTTTGATGTATTAATTACTTGCATCACTTTTTAGTACTTTTTGTCCCATTGCGTTAGGTGCTGTGCAAGCACAGACTGCAAAGACAATCAATTCTCCAGAGGTTATTAAAACATAAAGTATGTTCATGTCAGACTCACAAGCAAGTTATTACCACTCAGAGAGTAGCCTACATCAGCTGAAGCATAGTCACTGTTCATATAGGCACACTTAGTCAGGAACAAATGGAAAGTAATTCTTTTTAGCCTAGTCCAGAGTGAAGAGGAATGACAAAGTCAAATTACATGGTGTTCTCTGCCATCTGAGAGTGCACACAGAGTTAGTACAGCTCTGCCAACGAGGAGAAGCTGGTCAAACCGTAGTAACTTACACAGAAAGCTGGAGCCCTACAAGAGGAGAGAATCAATGGATACAAACAGACAGGGGACTGACAAGAATGTGAGTTTCACACAAATGAATAATAGTATTCATAGCCCAAGTGGAGCACTTTGATAGCACATGCAGTCCTGCAGAAAAGTTCTGTGAGTTCCACAACAAATTAAAGGAAGAGTTCTTTTCAGAAAATGAAACATTTCTTGAAAAATACTTGTGTGCATTTCGTAAAATACTCCCAAGGCACCCAAAACTTTGACAGAGCTGACAAAACAGCATCAGCTTGTAATTTTACTGCAGTGTCATCACATGTGGAAAGGAGTAACAATGACACGTTCTGACTAGTGCCCATGACTAACACCTCTTACAACAGCAACATCAGAGGAGCGCTGATAACATTTTTATCCATTACAGGGAAGCCATCAAGATCCACAGTGCACCCAAATGACCTACAGTGAAATTTGTTCAAGAACTGATCCTGTTGTGTAACGATTGCTCAGCTGAAGGAATGCAATCTGATTTTCCATTTGCTACTAGCCCATGCATGCAGGAGCGTGTTGGCTCCTCACTTACCCTAATCATGCAAGCTTTTGGTTTCAAAGACCATACTGGTTGTGATGTGTTTATTGCCGTCGTGTTTCGAATAGAAGATGTCTCTGTCCTTTGAGGTCTCTTCTATTGGCAAGTGGAAATGCTAACTGCTTGTGGAAGTGCTGATCAGAGCAATTACAACCTGTTGAGGCAATGAAAATCCTGATGCGTTAGCTACTATTTGCATGTCTTATTTGTCTATGCTCACATTTTTATGCTTCTGTCAGGAACGATCAGTCAGACAGACTGGTAATGCAAGGGTGAAGGACCCCTTACTACTATGCTTAAAAGCAGAATTCCCTTGAAGTTCGCAATGAGTGAAGGCTGAACCCCAAAGTTCGAAGGTTCAGTGCAGCTGAATGTACCTAAATTAGATGTATATGAAATCTCTCTGCCATTCTTTAGCTTGTTACTTTCACAACACAATTCTGTAATTACTGACTACATAAGAAACACAACAGCTGCTCTTGTGATATTTCAATACCATTGGAATTAGGAGAGGTAAGAAATTCAGAGGTGTGTGACAGCTTTGAGAATATCTATTTCAGTATGACTTTCACTGAAATACGGCTTGTTTTTACTATCCTTAGGCAAAAGACTAACAGACTAGTCACCAGAGGAAAAACTAGGGGAGGGCCATGATGGTCAGGATTATTCAGTTTGGAAGCAATAGCCATTTCTTGAAGAAAAAAGGTGCTGGTTAGAGGTCAGAGGTACACAGAGCAAAAGAGAAATACCTAGCATGGTAGAAAACTGAATTTCCAGAACACATTTTAAAATAAAATCTCATCTTCAGCTAAAACTTAAACAAGCAGTTCCAGTTTGTTAAGAGGGGAGACCAAATGAGAAACGTTTTTCAAGGAGAAACTGAAAGTGTTACTATTTTCTAATTACCTTGATTTCCTGACTTTCACTACTGAAATAAGAAAAGTCAGGTGCTCAAGAAGCCATGAAACTTTGGAAATCCAAAGAACTTGGAGCTCTGAGTGTCCTACTTGGGAGGCAGCTGAGACGTTCAGAGAGCAAGCTAGGAGGAGCCAGGCAGATTTCCTAAAGTTTCCATGAAAACAGCAAGAGTTGATGCAAATTTGGTTTCTTTGTTCTTTTGTACCTTGCAATGGGAAGCTCTTTCACCATAAAATCTATGGTATGGGAAGAAGTGGAGTACTTTCTCACAAGCCGTAAATCAAGACCAACTACCTTTCTTCACCACTTCTTGAAGGAGGTAAAAAATCTAATAAACTCAAATTAGAATGAGGCATTCAGATTTGCTGGAATAACCTCTCTCTTCTGTTTTGGGACATTGACTGCAAGAAGGAAGTCAACTACGAACAAAACTATTCAGAGAAAGAGAACAAATATGCAACAGGGCTTTGTGTGCAATCCATGGGATCCATCTAGCAAACCATTTCTTCTCCAGTGGTCTAGCAGACCATACGTATGAACAGAAGATGTTTATATAGGCTGAAGGACAGGCTGAAGTCAACCTGTTTCCTTTCTATTTGCAATGGATTAGGATTAGAAACACAGACAGGGTCAGGTTCAGTGCTGTGAGAAGCACGTCTGTTTTGAGAAATGGTAAACTACAACACGTTGTCTTGGCTTCTTAAAATTGTCTGGCTAATCTTTGATTGTTGCACAGAGATCTACAGGACTGTATTTAGAGACTTAGACAACATGTAGCATTCAACCTCGGGAAGGCAAAATTGAAAGCAATTTGAATTCTAGTCGTAAGAGTAAATGAAAAAGATATATATGGCTTAAGCTATACAGGAGCTCATTATCTTCTGGATCCTTAATATAAGACATTGAAATTAAAAAGCAATAAATGTGAAGTGGACAAACAAAAAAAGGTACATTTGTGCACTACATGGTTCACCTGTGCAACTTATTATCACAGAAGGTCAGAAGTGTTAAAATGTGGATTTTTTAAAAATTTGTGTAGTGACCATGCATAGCATCCATGATGATGTGACACGAAGTTAATAATTTATTCTACCTCAGAATTTTTAACATCAGCTGATTGCTTACCAAGTTTAACATAATTTTCTTCCCTTCTCTTGCAGTGAAGTGAAATTGTACTTTTCTCTGAAAGACTTTTCTGAAAAAAAAAAGGAAAAAAGAACTGAAAAGAGCGAGGAGAAGTTCTGCCAGACTGAGGCTTCTCCTTTACAAAGTCAGAATAAGATCCCCCTACATTTTTAGAAAATAAAAAGGGCTGCGAAAACTCCAAAGCATCTGGTTCATGTGAGAATTGACCAAGTGAGACATTCGGATTGTTTCATAGATGCTGCAGGTTGTTGTGAACTGTAGGTGGCTTTTCACCAGCTTCAGGAATTTTCTTCTTAGTCCTTAAACCCCACATAGAAATCTTCTACTGTTTGGAAATAGGATTTCTCCTGAATAGCTTAGACGAAAACATCACACATTCCTAGCTCATGCTGTACTTTGAGTTTTTGCACTGGTGGCTGAGATTCATGGACATTTCGGTCACAGTCTGCGGAGTTTGGGCATTCCGTAGAGATGAAAGAGGCAGAAGTTGCCACTTTGGATCTTCATTCTGCCTAATCCAGTACTGTGTATCCATGGGCAGGAATAGTTGCTTCAAAAAACAGCCACAAACAGAATAGGTTTGAGAAGATATGTTTTAGATGGAGTACTTATCCTGATTTCCAAATATTAGATTGGTTCAAGAGCTGAAAAGATTGTTCTATCTCATTTCCAGGCTTTCTCGTAAGTATTAAATGCAACAATTCTGACCACTCTTAGACTCATAAACATTCGGTCCTCCTTTGAGTAAGTTCTCTGCCTCGTGACAGGGCAGGAGATTCCAACCACTGCTGATTTTGATTAATTTTCACAAGCCTAGCTGAGCACTACACTCAGCTAATGTGTCAGGTACTGGACACTTCATGGGCTAATGGCCTGATCTAGTCTGGGAATTCTAACATTCTAGCTGTCAACAGAGGAGGGTTGAAGAGGAAGAGCATCACCTTGACAATGTCCCTCAAAAATGAAAACAAGTCTTCACACAGCTATAGACTTAAAATTGTCACCTACAAATTCACATCATTAATGAGATGATTAAAAAAAAAAAAACAAGGACATAATCTGGAAAATACAACAGCTCCTGTATTAATCTTTCCTTTCTGACAAAATTACAGAATTCCATCTAGGACATAAATAGCCCTGTCCTGTCTGAGAAAATAATGCCAAAAAAAAAAAAAAAAAAAAAAAAAAAAAAAAAAAAAAAAAAAAGAAAAGAAAAAAAAGAAAAGCCTAAAGCAGCCTTATTAAGGCTAACTAGAATGAGACACATCCAGGAATGAATAATGCCCAAGGAGACCTCAGGGTCAGGGTGGACAGTGAATCAGACATTGACAATGCAATATGGCAGGGAAAAAGAAAGCCTGCAAATGTGGTCTGTCATGAGGGAGAGAGAGACTGTGTCCAGAAGGGACTCATGGGAATACTCTGCAAATACTCACCGAGCTCCTGACCCATCAATGCCAAAAATATAATAATGAGGGAACTAGAGGAAGTTCAAAGAAGAGCTATCAGAATGATCTGCATGCTGAAATAAACCAGCTGAGCAGAAAGACCGAAACATCTGGAGAAGTGCAGTGCTACCTAAGTGGCTTTTTTGGGTGATTCGCCTAACTAGAATTCACAAAAATACGAAAGGCAGAATCCAGCCTTTCTGCAGGCATCGTGCAAAGCCCTTAAAAGTCTGATTTTGTGCTGAGGAAGGACTCTGCCAACACAGCGACTGTAGGGAACAGCTTGGAGGCTGCCTTAAGGAGCCTGGTCCTGGTGTGAGGGATAACAGCTACACTGCGGAAATGGTGCTGCAGCATGGCAGGAATTACATCGCAGGCAGCAAGAGAGTTACCTGAACTTCTGGTGCTCGGAGTGTTTAAATGACACTAAAAGTCTTGAAGTGGTCCAGGAACGGGAAGACACAAAGGTGGCAGAAAGCCAGCACAGAGCCATCCTTAAGGCATCCAGCAAGCAGCAATTGTGAGAGGTGGGTAAGGGGGTGGGAGGAAAAAGGGGGGGGAATGAAGGCTTCAAATTGACTAGCAAGGGGAAAAAAAAAAAAAAACATCATAAAGGTCAAGCCTAAGGCTGTGGAGAAATCGTGAGAGGCAAGCAGCAGAAAGCTGCACTTCTTGCAACATTTGCCACGAATGTTAAGGGGACAACGTGCAGCTCAGTTGCAGTGGACTCCTCTCAGGTAAATAACAAACTGGCAGGCAATTTCCACCTCGTCATTTCAGATTAGATTAAAGCACGCAAAGCCTTGCTGAGGGCTGGGGGAGCAGCGTGCCCGGGTGCAGCAGGGCCGCAGGAGTCCCTCGGAGGAGCCGAGCCCGCAGCTCCCCGCAGCACCGCGCCGCGGCCTCGGGAGCGGGCGGCCCCCGGGCGGGGGGCCCCGAGAGAAGGCAGCCACCTGGAACCCCTCCTCCGGCGCTTCCCATTCACATAGGAACCGCTGCGTGTCATCACCCCCCACGGTGTCGTCTCCATTAATAATTCACCGCGATCCTTCATTCATCGAGTCCGGGAAGTTCCCAGCAAGAGTGGGAACAGACCGGTGGGGCATCGCTGCTGTCAGGACAAGGACTGACACACAGAAGGGCTGCCGGGAGGAGAACCCGCACGGCACGAACAACGGGAAGAGCTGTGCGCCTCTCCCTCCTTCTCACCCCCCGCCCCCATTCTATTCTGCCTTTCACTCTCGCCACGAAGCGATTGGAAAGCAGCCGTCTGCTCCCCACCTCGCGCACGGAGAGACTGTGGGGGGGTCGGCAGCACTGTCCCCCCACCCTGCGCCATGCCCTCCCGCCGCACCGCGCTGCGCGCCCGCTGCGCGCCCGC